>ML778947.1:1419068-1473554 GCA_009831015.1 Picea engelmannii
CAGACATGGACGAAGTGTTCCGGAGGTTGCTCAAAGTGACAGTGCCAAATCATATCTGATGGGAAGAGCTATGCGATATACTGGATTAGTAGATGAGCTGTCATTTCCAGTCAGCTGTCCTGTCAGCGGAGGTTGCAGTGGCACCTCACCAACGGCCTACCCAGAAAATTCAGCAAACAGTTATGATGAATCACCAAACGGTCTTTGATTAGTTGAGTTAGTTATGCTAATAATAGTATGGACACGTCCTCGTCGGGTATGACAGGATCCATTGTATGTCGACTTATAAATACTTCTTTTTTCAATGTATTGAGGGTTGTTGTTGATTTACACACCCGAACTGCTATTAAGCTGTAACACTTGGACGTGATCCACCATTAATAAAGAAGAAGGTTTTTCACAGGATTCCTGTGCATTTTTCACTGGTGATGTGATTTCTTGGTCATTTGTTTTCTTACTTTGTGATCATCTTGTCTTTCTATAACTAATCTATACGAATAGCGTTATGTTTCAATATTTATCACGAATACCCTGTCTCCGATTCTGTAGATTTTAATGTTCGTCTTCTAAACATTTTCAGTTAAGAGATTCTTAAGTGCTTGTTAATTGGAAGTGTTTTTCCTGTCTTTTCTTCGGTTCATCGCTTAAATTATTGAAGATCCAGTGAGGGGTGTCATCTCGCCTTGTGAAAGATTTCTTCAGTGTTTCTGGTTGCATCTCAGATTTTATTAAGTACAGAACCCATAGCCCAATGGATGTGTGATTTGTCTCAACCAACTTTAAAAAATCCTTCACTACAAAACGAAACTCGTGCCTCTAACTAGCCTAATATCTTAATTCAAACAAAGCTAAATTACATAGAGAGATCCCTCTCTGAAGCTGGAAGGGCTAGATCCCAGCTTTAAAAGCGGTTGGTTAAGGTTACCTTTGTGTATTTCCTCTTTTCAACCTCTAGGAAATTTACGGAGCGATAACAAGATAAACAACTAACAGTGATCAAGTAAGAATGAAAATTGGTTTCATAAATGAAATGACGGTTAACAAGAATTTCCAAATCACATTCAACATCCAGAATGCATCCAATCACAACTTTTAAAATTATAATTTAATTTAGAATATTGATATACAACCAATGATAACGACCAAGGAAAATTCATTTTCTGTATAAACATATTTCAACTAGCAACCATCAATCATTCTAATGTTCTTATAGGTAGTCCCACATAATTAATGAATAAGTAGAATCTAAAATGGATTGATGAAAACGATGGAAGCAACAAGCAACTCTAGTATATTTAGTTGAAATATTTGAAAAGGAAGCATTGCTAGAACTCTTTTTTTTCCACAAAAAACCCATCAAGGAGCTTTTCAATATGATATCAAAAGTATGACACAGTTTACGAAAAATTATGATACTCTATTATACAAATCAAATTTTATTACAAATACAATTCTCAGAATAAAAATATCGTAACAGACGAAGATGGTCCTTGAAGGTGTTCTCCCGCAATTTGTATTCCTTTTGATCTCTCACTTGCTAATCATTGAGAATTCACAAGTACCTCCTAGCCAATGCTAGGGGTACTCTTCTTCCCCCTTATCCCCCCAAGACACAAAGGGGCAAAGGAAAAAAACCATAAATACTATAGAACCAAGTTTTCCTCACAAGGGAGAGCTTCCACTCTATCCTAAAACTTTGTCACCCAACTCTCACAAGTAAAACACAGTCCCAAAATGATTTTGGAAGCATAACTTTACGAATAATGAGTCCCCCTTTCCGATCTAGAACATTTTCTTTATAGGAATTTCCTCACTGACACATGCCCACATGCACAATTAATTAGATTTTTAATTAAATAAATTAGGATTATTCACCCTCACACTTGTCACCCTCTCCCTAGGTTGCACAAGTATTTACATATTTTATTTTAATTAAAAGTCAATTTCCCTCTGATTTCTCAAATGTGATCCTTGAATCACTCTTAGTTGTCTATTTATTTTTGAAATTCTCACTTAATGACTGTCTCCTTACTAAATCTTAGTTAGAGTTAAAATAAGAGTCTTCTTGTAGTTAGACTAGTGGTAGCTAGACTCTAGATACCATCCTATGTGTACACCTATTCTCTCATACTTTAATTCTTTCTTATTTTATAATTTTCCTTTTAATATTTTTTTGCACATATGTACATTATATTAACTCCTTACGTTTATCTCACTTTTCTTTAGATTGATTTATCTCTAATGTTTTAATTTATTTAACATTTTATTTTAGTCCCCTAACTAAACTTAAAATTAGGATTAGCCTTAGAATAGGCTTAGACTTTTATTGGGATTCATAATTATAAAATTAATCATTAATTAATTATTTTAAATATGATAATGTCAAATTAATTCATTTTTTTCTAGGGCACCTAGATTCATTGACTCAAGTTTTTAAATTATGTGACGTGCCCTTAGAGACACACCTCCATGATCCAAGGGTGTCACTCGCCTTTGAATGGTTTTGGTAGTTTTTCCAGCCCTTGGAGTCAACACTCCACTCAGTCGACCTTGTGAGAGACTAAGGGATTCTAAGGAATAAGGACTCTGTGTTATTACATGCCCCTTAGGAATCTTAGTGAGCGACTATCACAGTCCTCCCTCATGACATCGTGGATATATAGAACTAGGTAATCGTTAACCTACAATTAGATCTACAACGAGAGTTCTAGTACGATGTGTTAGGGACTCTGCCACACCTCTCCCTCAATGTATATTTTTTTGTGCATGACCCCTTTACTCCTTATGTGAATCATATTAGAAAGAATTCATGAGCCTGTATCCATCGAAAAAACAATGTCAATGATCCATATAGAAAATCATACTATAATCAATCATATGTCACATATGCATAAAATGAAATATTCAAACCAATACAATCCACTCCCTGACTCAATCTGGAGTCCAAGGACGTCCATTGATGCCTTCATCATCTATAATCTGTCATGTGTCCTGCACAGTCAAGTAAACTTTTCAATATGATCTATCAAAAGATATATGAAGTAACAATAAACCACAACCCATAAACATCATCATGTAAAATCCATAATTGAAGAAAATAACATTGTACTATAACCATATCTCATGCATGCAAGTTTCCTCAAAGAATAAGTCAATATCATGTGCTCAATAGAGAGGGATGTTACATGCACCCCCTCTTGTTTTAAAATTCGTCCCGAAGTTGTAAAATATATAAAATGAAGTAAAAATTATCTAACAAGACCTATATTTATAATTTATCAAACAAGTAAGGAAACTGATGATGCATATCATATGTGCCCTCCCAGGTAGCCAAGTGTAGACTATAATTGTCCAACTAGACCTTGACCTGATAGACTATTTGATGCCATAGTTGTCGAATGAGATGGTCCAAAATGCAAATTGGATACGCCGTGAGAGAACCCTCGTCTGACACCTTTAAAGAAATCATGGCAATCACATGTGTAGTATCACTAACATAATGTCTCAAAATAGATACATGAAAAACATCATGCATACGATTCAGAGAATCAGGCAAGGCTAGTTGATTAGCCACGGGTCCTTTCTTTTCCATAACTTTGAAAGGTCCCACAAACCTAGGAGAGAGTTTAGCACCCTTTCCAAACTTGATTGAACTCTTGTGCAGTTTCATGCACAAGAAAACTTGGTCGCCAACTTTGTAACTACAGTCAACGCTATGTGCATCAACATAAATATTTTTTCGATATTTCTCTTCTTTAATCCTTTGTCTTATCGATTACATTTGTTCTTCCATTTATTGGATCACTTATGGCCCTACTATGACCCTATCCTCAAGTTTATCCCATCTCAAAGGCATCCGACATGGTCACCCATAAAGAAACTCAAATAGTGCCATCTTAATGGTACTTTGATAGTTTTTGTTGTATAAAAGCTCTACTAGTGGAAAGAAACCTTCCCAACATTTTTTTTAGTCCATTACATACATACGCAACATATCTTCCAAAATTTGGTTCATTCTTTTTGTCTTACCGTCTGTCTCGGGGTGATATGTTGCACTAAATTTTAGCTGTGTTCCCAAAGCCTATTAGAAACTGGTCCAAAATCATTCTATAAACATCAATCGTCGATCCTATATGATCCTTCTTGGTACACCATGTAACATTACAATCTCATTGAAAAAAAAATATATCTATGTCTGGCACTTGATACGTCATACGTATAGGAATAAAATGTGCACTCTTCATTAGTGTGTCAACTACCATGAAAATCAATTCATGTCTCCTTGTCGTCACTGGAAATCCAACTATAAAGTCCATTGAAATGACCTCCCATTTCGATTTTGGAATTATGTTTGGTTGTAGAAACCCTACTGAATGTCTATGTTCAACTTTCACTTGCTAACATTCTAGACATCTCACAGTGTAACTAACTATGCCTGCTTTCATTCCCTTCCAGAAGAATAAAGGCTTAAGGCTTTCCTTCATCTTCATGACTCCCGGATGATCCATGTACACTAAACTTCTTAATTCTTTGTTAGGAGGTATGTAAATCTTGTTATTATACCTCATCAATCTGTCATTGTCCAATGTATAACCTTCAAACTTCATTACCATCATGGTATCTTCTTCAATATTTTCCTTAGCCTCTTTGTACCAATCATCATTTATCTATAACGCTAGAATATTTTCTCGAAGATTTTTATTGAGAGGTATTATGGAAAATATGTGTGGTCTCCGACTCAATGCATCTTCCACTTTGTTCACCATTCCTTTAATGTAAGAATTCTCAAAATCGTATTCGCTAAGTAATTTTGACCAACACCTTTGTTGCACGTTCAAGTGAGTCTGTGTAAATATATGTTGCAGTCCAGAGTGATCTGTCTTTATTTCAAATTTTTGTCCAATTGGATAGTGTCTCCAAACTCTCAAGGCATATACAATTTCCAATAACTCCAAGTTATGTGTTGCGTAGTTCTTCTCATGCTTTCTCAATTTCCTTGAAATGTAAGGGATCACTCGACCATCTTGCATCAAAACTCCACCTAAACGTTCCTTGGATGCATTCATGCATTCCAAGAATTCCTTGTCCATGTCGGGGACTTTTGATATTGGAGTTGTCATAATTAACTCCTTGATCCTTTGAAATGATTCCATGCACATCTTGGTCCATACAAACCTCTTATTTTTCTTCTATAATTCTGGGATTGAAATTTCTATCTTCAAAAAACCTTCGATGAATCATCGATAGTATCTTGCTAAACCCATAAAGTGGCATACTTCTTGTATGTGTGTTGGTGTAGGCCATTCCATAATAGCCTCTACTTTTGCTGGATCCACAATGATAACTTCACCGGATATGATATTCCCTATGTAATGAATCTTCAATTGGTAAAAATAACATTTCGACAGTTTCTCGTATAATTTGTTTTCTCAAAGACACTATAGTACCAATGTTAAATGTTCGTCATGCTCTTCTTTCGTCCAAGAATAAATCAATATGTCATCAATGAATACTTGAACAAACATGTCCAAGTATTCACGGAACACTCCATTCATCAAACTCATGAATACCCCCAGGGCATTTGTCATTCTGAAAGGTAAAACTATAAACTCATAGTGTTTGAATCTCATCTTAAATGCAGTTTTAGGGATATCTTCCTCTTTAATCCGTAACTGGTGATATCTTAATCTAGAGTCAATATTTCAAAACATGGTCTCTCCTTTCATATGATCAAACAAATCATCTATTCTTGGCAACAAATATTGGTTCTTGATCATCACTTTGTTCTTTTGACGGTAGTCAATACAAATCCTCCATGATCCATCCTTATTTCTTACGAAAATAACTGGTGCACCCCAAGGTGACACACTTGGATGTATAAGTCCCATTTCCAACAATTCCTTCAATTACATTTTCAACTCCTATAACTCATGCATTGACATCCAATACGATGTTCTTGCTATCGGTTTAGTTATAGGTGTCAAGTTGATTGTAAAATCCAACTCTCTTTCAGGAAACAAACCTAGTAACTATTCTAGAAACACATTTGCAAACTCTTGTACTACTTGAAGGTTTTTTAATCCTTTTTCCCCATCCTTTTCATTTAACACTAAGATTACATATAACTTGCATCCTTTTTGCATTCTCTTATATAGATATAGGGAAGAAATAAACCTCAAGGATACTCCCTAGTTTCTTCCTACAATCACTCTTCTTTGTCCCACATCATCTGTCAAGCTTAACCATTTTGTCTTATAGTTGAGTATCACATCATGCAATTCCAACCAGTCCATACCGATCACTATGTCATAATATCCTTAGGTCATGACATATAGGTTGGAATTCATTACAAAATATCCCAAGTTAATGCTATAGTCTGTAAAATTTCCTCGAACCTTTTGTTTGGCACCCGAAGTCATTTCTGCGTATCTAAACTTGTCCTGCTTGAATTCATTTACCTTAATTATCTTTAGCATTGCACTAGAAATAAATATCTATGTAGCACCTGGATCTATCAAAATACTAAAGGTTTTATCAATAATCATATCTGATGTCTCAAGCAAAGTGGTCTGGTGCTCGAACTGGTTGTTTTTCACTGTGACATGAATCCTATGGGCCTTGCCCAAATTTCCAATTCATATGTCTTGTTTATCCGACTTCTCTAGCCTTCTCAATCAGACAGTCTTGCTGGTAATGTGGATCTCCATATTGTTATAGAAATATTTTCCTCACCCTATGCAATCTTTCACAGAAGTGTAATGACCTTCCTTATTAAGACAACAACTCTGATAACAGGTGCAATTTTTATTTTTTTTTGTTTACAGTGTGTGTGCGTGTGTACAACGAAGCAAAACAACCTCTTTGACTCTACGTCGTCACCCGACGATGAATATGACGCCACCAGGATGAATACAAGAAGATGACCTCCTAATGACGATTATCATCCTAATCCAGGTGTGGTAACATCATAGTTATAAACAAAATCATATTGGAATTAACCATACAACATCATACTTAAAATTTCAACCTATTTATAGATATCATCTTAATGGAATTTTTCATACATCATATCTAGAATGGCAGTGCATATTAATACAATCTCTTAAAATTTGCAGAAAGGACAAAAATTGGAAATGACAAATTAACAAATATGATTGAGACCATACTTATAACCAACAAAATTTAACAGGACCGTATATAGAAATGTCAGCATATAAATATCTTCATAATTGAACTTAATCAACATAACCTCATACCTTAAATTACAATATAACCTCATAATAAACAAGGGAAATACATCAACTAATCATATTTTTAAAATGACACCTTTTCAAGCATATGTAGAAATGGCCAAAATATAACAATATTATAAGGACAATAATCAAAAGGTAACAATTATTTAATAGGTCATCATATATCAATAACATCACCTCTTAAATCACTCAACATAATTAATCAACCTCACATATATAAATAATGTCGGATTAAAAATAACAAATAGACATCATAATTGAAAAATGTAATTATATGACAACAACGATCACTAAAATGACCACGTGTAATATACAAAAATAACATTGTAACCAATATCCAGAATTTTAAATGCCAATATTTAAGACGTTTTCATTTCAAAAGACGATAAATATAACAACATCCTAAAATATATATAAATTCGGTGGTTCTGGCATCTTAGTTATTAGAGGGAAAACCATTGAATGAGGCGAGGGCATTTTTTTTTTTTGAGGTTGGTTTATTTTGAACAGCACAGGTATACATTAAATGTTATAATTTTAACGCATCCAATATAAATAGAACAGAATTAATTCCTCCTTCCACTCCCATGAAAAGGGGAACATTACAGCTCTGTTGTATGCGACATCTTCCACCGGTAGAAATTCCACAGATCTCGTCCAATGGCTCAAAAATTTGCAGATCGATTCACACAGATCCAACGTCGGCAGAGAAAAGTTAAGAGCCATTCTTGGCACGGGTATCGACCTTCCCAAACCACCTATTAAATCCAACCCCAATGGGAATCATAATAGCAAAACGCAGAAAAAACACACACGCAGAGATGAACAGCACGCAACGAACAAGGGTCCGATTCGGGTGAAGTTAGTGATCTAAAAGCTCAGAGGTCTCACCTTAGAACGCAGAGCTAAGGTACAATTGCACGCAGAGGTACGAAAACAGTTGATTGCAGAGGGTAATACAGAGCTGAAATTTAGCAAGAACAGGCTCGCTGGTAAACAAGACTTTGCACGAATAAATTGGCCAGTAGGTGATGAAAGGAATGACAGTTTATTAGGATCAAATAATTTAAACTCAGCTCAACCTATACAAGAGCCACACCAGTCCGATTGCAACGCTAACGTTAAACCTATTAAAATCCTAATGGGCATCCTAACATGCACTGTAGTGTATTAAAAACGCACCCTAACATGCACTGTAACACGCTAACATGCAAATAACTCGCTAATGAACTGTAACACGCTAACATACAAATAACACGCTAATGACTGTAACACGCTAACCTGCAAATGACACGCTAATGAACTGTAACACGCTAACATGCAAATAACACGCTAATGAACTGTAAGATGAAAAACAAAGGATGCATACAGAGGCAAATAACTCGCTCTGTATAAGAAAAATGCACACGCACTGTAAGATGTAACAAAAGTCGCATACAGAGGCAAATAACTTGCTCTGTATACATGAAGAAAAACACACAGTAATGTACATGAAACGCATGCAGAATTAAATCAATTGTAAAACCTACAGCATTTTATCATTCAATCAACAAGCGTACCATTTCCCTTTTTCGTTCCGTGTGACGACCGCGCTCCCAAGTCGCTCCCCTCGCTCCATGCCACTTCTCTCACTCCATGTCGTTTCTGCTTGCCGACCCAAGAATGCTCACTGGTACCTCCCAGCCAACGCTAGGGGTACTCTGCTTCCCCCTTAGCCCCCCGAGCCGCAAAGGGGCCACACAAGAACCAGAGATAGACTAGCGTCTCAGCTTGCCTCCACGACTGAGCTACCACTCCAACATAGCTGAGACAACCCAACTCCTCACAAGCAATCCGTCAAGCCACAATTCGGTAGCGTAACGTTACACTAACCGTTCATCCCCCTTCTTCCTTCCTTTCCCCTCCTTTTATAGAATTTTGAGACTGACCTAATTCATAAATTATTAATTAATTAATTTTTAATGACAACCCTCTAAACGTTCTCCGTTGTCCAAGTGTCACTCATCCCTATGGTTCTCCGAAATTAATTTCTTTTTAATATTTAAAAGACTCCATTCCCATTCCTTAAAATTGTCCTTAATTTACTCCTTAATCACTCCTTAATTTACTCCTTAATTTACTCCTTAATCATTCCTTAATTTACTCCTTAATCATTCCTTAAATTACTCCTTAAGTTTCTTAAATTTTATTATTTAATTCTCTCTTGTTATTTTTATTTTTGAACCCAAAAGATAAATGCAGTTTTTATCTTTTCAATATATTTAAAATTCCTATCTTTTAATACTCCCCCACTTTAATAATTTGTATTCCTTCTTTATCATTTAAATCCCATGGGTTTCACTTAAATTAGTCCCCCCTTCACTTTTAATAAGACTTTAATTAACACCTAGGAGGGTTTTAGTTTACGCCCTAGGTTTATTTTTCTAGAATCTTTTCTTAGGGTTTGTCAATTTAACTTAGAGATGTTTTAATTTAGGTGTTCATTTGAATAGGGCGACAATTTAATTAGGGGAGTAGTTTTAATAATTTTATCAGGGGTTAAGGTCTTAGGGTCATTTAAGTTGTCTCATCATCATCTCCATGCGACGTGCCCTTCAGGACGCACTACATGCTCCAAGGGTGCCACTTGCCTCTTTTGCTTCCGTTGCGCGATGTGCCCTTCCGGATGCACCACGTGCTCCAAGGGTGCCTCTCGCTGACTTGCAATTCTTTGCGCGACATGCCCTTCAGGATGCACCACATGCTCCAAGGGTGCCACTCACTGACTTGACGGATTGGTAGACTCTATAACCCCTGGAGTCAACACTCTGCCAGGTGAACTTGTGGGAGACTAAGGGCTCTAAAGAATAAGGCCCCCTCCTTATTGCGCGCCCCTTAGAATCATCGTGAGTGACTGTCGCAATCTTCCCTCACGGCATCGTGGGTCCTCTCGAACTAGGTAATCGTTAACCTACAGTTCGAGCCATGGCGGGAGTGCTAATAGGCTGTGGCAGGGCTGCTGTCACACCTCTCCCTTAATCTCTCTGGAACTCATGTGTGGCCCCTTTACTCCATATGTGAGTCTGGTCGGCAAGCTATCATCAGCCTGCATCATCAACCATCATGTCAGATCATGTCAACAACATATCATGAAATCAATAGCATATCATCCAAAACCACACAATATTACTGTAAATGAAACAACCCAAACAATCCACTCCCTGACTCAATCCGGAGTCCAAGGGAGTTCCACCGATGCTTCTGCATCCTCAAGGTCCGAACCCTGCACACTCAATGAAACTGAGTCAGCAGCACCTGTCTACATCAATGTAGTAAAACATCATGTTATATAACTTAACGCATCATAATGAAGGAAAATGTTTTATCATCATAAAAAACCCAGATCACTTGCGAGCAAGTGTCCTCAAAGAATAAGTTTGGTAAGTGCGCCAGAGCGGGATGTTACATACACCCCCTCTTGGTATAAACTTCGTCCTGAAGTTTCTCAGTATAATGCCGAAATAAATGTACCATAACATCATAAATACCACAGTATCATAAGCCTATCTATCAAACAAAAATGGAAATTGTTGGCATATATCATATGTGTCCTCCCAGGTCGCCGAGTGCGGACTATAATTGTCCCATTGGACCTTGACCTAATCTACCGTTCGATGTCGTAACTGTTGAACGCGATGATCTAAAATGCGGACTGGCTCAGCCGTGAGTGCTCCCTCGTCCGATACCTACAAGGAACTCATGTCAATCACGTGTGTAGGATCAATAATATAATGTCTCAAAACTGATACATGAAAAACATCGTGCATACGCCGCAAGGAATCAGGCAAGGCTAGTCGATAGGCCACGGGCCCCTTTCTCTCCACAATCTCAAAGGGTCACACGAACCTAGGAGAGAGTTTATCTCCCTTTCCAAACTTGATCGAACTCTTGTGCGGTTTAACCCGCAAGAAGACTCGATCGCCGACCTCGTAACTACGGTCGACTCGGTGCGCATCAACATAACTCTTCTGTCGATCCTGCGCTTCCTTTATCCTTTGTTTTATTGTTTGCATCTGTTCTTCCATTTCTTGGATCGCTTCTGGTCCTACCAGGACCCTATCCTCAAGTCGATCCCAACTCAAGGGCGTCCGACACGGTCACCCATAAAGAAACTCAAAAGGTTCCATCTTAATGGTGCTCTGGTAACTGTTGTTATACGCGAACTCTACTAGAGGCAAGAATTCCTCCCAACGCTTTTGCTGGTCCATCACGTACATGCGCAACATGTCTTCCAAGGTTTGGTTTGTTCATTTTGTCTATCCATCAGTCTCTGGGTGATACGCAGTACTAAAGTTTAGTTGAGTTCCCAAGGCCTCTTGGAAACTCATCCAAAATCGTCCAGTAAACACCGATCCTTGATCGGATATAATCTTCTTAGGCACGCCATGTAGCCTCACAATCTCACTGATGAAAAATCTCGCTATATCCAGTGCCTGATATGTTGTATTCACAGGAATAAAGTGAGCACTCTTCGTCAGAGTGTCTATCACCACAAAAATCGAGTCGTGTCTCCTTGCCGTTAGGGGCAGTCCAACAATAAAATCCATCGAAATGACTTCCCATTTCGATTCCGGAATGGCATGTGGTTGAAGTAATCCTGTCGGGTGTCTATGTTCAGCCTTTACCTGCTGACACTCAAGACATCTAGCCACAAAGTTGACTATGTCGGCCTTCATTCCCTTCCAGAAGAACAAGGGCTTAATGTCTGCCCTCATTTTCGTAACTCCCGGGTGAGCCATGTAAACTGCTCTATGAGCCTCGCTCAGGATCAACATCCACAACTCGTCGTTTGGTGGTATGTAAATCCGACCTCTAAACCTCAATAATCCATCGCTGTCAAAATTAAATCCCTCATATCGTGGTACCATCATAGTGTTTTGTCCGAGGAAATCCTTGACTTCCCTGTACCAGTCTTCGTCACGCTGTAAAGTGAGAATCTTCTCACATAGATTTGTTTGAAGAGGTAGCACCGAAAAGATGTGTGGCCTTCGACTCAAGACATCTGCCACTCAGTTCACTGTTCCCTTTATGTAAGTAATCTCGAAGTTGTACTCGCTAAGCAATTTCGACCAACATCGTTGCCGTGCGTTCAAGTCGCTTTGCGTGAAAATGTGTTATAACCCACAATGATCAGTCCTTACTTCAAATTTTCATCCAACCAGGTAGTGTCTCCATACTTTTAAGGCATAAACGATGGCTAATAATTCCAAATCATGTGTTGCATAGTTTTCCTCATGTCTTCTTAGCTTCCTTGAAATGTAGGCAATCACTCGTTCGTCCTGCATCAAGACCCCACCTAACCCTTCCTTGGATGCGTTAGTGCATACCAAGAAGTTTGCGTCCATGTCAGGGACTTTTAGTATCGACGCTGTCGTCAACAACTCCTTAAGCCTCCTAAACGCTTCTGCGCATTTCTCTGTCCAAACAAACTTCTTGTTTTTCTTCTGCAATACCGTGATCGGACCTGCTATCTTCGAAAATCCCTCGACAAACCATCGATAGTATCCTGCTAAACCCATAAAACTACGCACTTCTGTGACATTCGTCGGTGCCGACCATTCCATAATAGCCTCAACCTTGGCTGGATCCATGGCGATACCTTCGCCGGAGATGACATGCCCTAAGTAGTGAATTCTGGATTGATAAAAAGAGCATTTGGACAACTTCCCATATAATTTGTGCTCTCTCAAACACTGTAAAACCAAGCGCAAGTGCTCGTCATGCTCCTCCATCATCCGAGAGTAGATCAAAATATCATCAATGAATACTTGGATGAACTTATCCAAGTACTCGCGGAACACCCCGTTCATCAAGCTCATAAATACCCCTGGGGCATTTGTCAGTCAAAAAGGTAAAACAGTAAACTCATAATGTCCAAATCTCGTCTTAAAAGCAGTCTTAGGGACGTCATCCTCCTTGATCTGTAATTGGTGATACCCTGATCGCAAATCAATCTTGGAGAACAGCATCGCACCCTTCATTTGATCGAATAGATCGTCAATTCTTGGTAAGGGATACTGATTCTTAACCGTAGCCTTGTTCAGATGACGATAGTCAATGCAAAGCCTCCACGATCTGGCCTTCTTCCGAACAAAAATAATGGGTGCACCCCACGGTGACACACTAGGACGTATCAGTCCCAGATCTAGCAACTCCTTCAGTTTCATTTTTAACTCTTGCAACTCCGGGGCCGACATCCGATAAGGCATTCTCGCTATAGGTTCAGTCCCCGGTTTTAGGTCTATAGTAAATTCCAATTCTCTTTCCGGTGGCATCCCAGGCAACTCCTCTGGAAATATGTCTGCAAACTCCTTCACCACCAGAAGGTGTTCTAGACCTTCTGCTACTCCCCTTTCGTTTAGCGCAAGGACCACATAGAGCTTGCACCCCTTGTGCATACTCTTCCGTAGCTGTAAGGAAGAGACAAACCTCAGGGATACTCCCTGGTTCTGGCCTACTATCACACGTCCCTGTCCTTCATCGTCGACCAGGCTTAATTGTTTCATCTTGCAGTTGAGGATCGCTTCATGCGATTCCAACCAATCCATGCCGATCGCGATGTCATAAGATCCTAAGATCGTGACATACAAGTTGACCTTCGTGACAAACTCTCCTAGGTTAAGGGCACAACCCGTAACCTTTCCTCCGACCTTCTGTTTGGCTCCCGAAGCCATCTCTACAAAGCTAAACTCATCCTGTTTGACTGCCTTTACCTTAATCCTTTTCAGCACTGCACCAGAAATAAAACTCTCAGTAGCACCAAGGTCTATCAAAATACTAAGGGTCTGGTCAACAACAGTACCTGTCGTCTCAAGCACAATCAACGGGTGCTCTACCTGGCGGTTATTCACCGCTGCATGAATCTGATGGGCATTTCCCATATCTCCCACTGTAGCGGGTCCAGCTGATCCAGACGCCCTGTTCCTCTCTACAGGAAAATCGCACTGGTAGTGTGCCTCCCCACACGTCCAACACCCCTTCTTCGGCCCTGTAGTCCAATGACCTACTCGCCTCCCTGGGGGTTAGACCCCTCAGGTGTGGATGCTGCTGGAGGCATCACGCCTCCTTCCTTAGCACCCCGTCGTCTGCTTCTGTGGCGTTCTCTAACCATGATTACCTTCACACAACAATCAGCTCGCTCAACGATAGAATAAACATCATAATCATCTCAACGAAAAATCGTAGTGAATCCCAAGTCGCGGGTCGAACCCGCTCTGATACCATATGTAACGACCTTCCTTATTAAGACAACAATTCTGATAACAGGTGAAATTTTTATTTTTTTTGTTTACAGTGTGCGTGCGTGTGTACAAGGAAGAAAAACAACCTCTTTGACTCTACTTCGTCACCCGACGACGAATACGACGCCACCAGGATGAATACAAGAAGATGACCTCCTAATGACGATTATCATCCTATTCCAGGCATGGTAACATCATAGTTATAAACAACATCATATTGGAATTAACCATACAACATCATACTTAAAATTTCAACCTATTTATAGATATCATCTTAATGGAAATTTTCATACATCATATCTAGAATGGCAGTGCGTATTAAGACAATCTCTTAAAATTTGCAGAAAGGACAAAAATTGGAAATGACAAATTAACAAATATGATTGAGACCATACTTATAACCAACAAAATTTAACAGGACCGTATATAGAAATGTCAGCATATAAATATCTTCATAATTGAACTTAATCAACATAACCTCATACCTTAAATTACAATATAACCTCATAATAAACAAGGGAAATACATCAACTAATCATATTTTTAAAATGACACCTTTTCAAGCATATGTAGAAATGGCCAAAATATAACAATATTATAAGGACAATAATCAAAAGGTAACAATTATTTAATAGGTCATCATATATCAATAACATCACCTCTTAAAGCACTCAACATAATTAATCAACCTCACATATATAAATAATGTCGGATTAAAAATAACAAATAGACATCATAATTGAAAAATGTAATTATATGACAGCAACGATCACTAAAATGACCATGTGTAATATACAAAAATAGCATTGTAACCAATATCCAGAATTTTAAATGCCAATATTTAAGACGTTTTCATTTCAAAAGACGATAAATATAAAAACATCCTAAAATATATATAAATTCGGTGGTTCTGGCATCTTAGTTATTTGAGGGCAAACCATTGAATGAGGCAAGGGCATTTTTTTTTTTTGAGGTTGGTTTATTTTGAACAGCACAGGTATACATTAAATGTTATAATTTTAACGCATCCAATATAAATAGAACATAATTAATTCCTCGTTCCACTCCCATGAAAAAGGGAACATTACATCTCTGTTGTATGAGACAGCTGCCACCGGTAGAAATTTTGCAGATCTCGTCCAATGGCTCAAAAATTTGCAGATCGATTCGCACAGATCCAACGTCGGCAGAGAAAAGTTAAGATCCATTCTTGGCGCGGGCATCGAACTTCCCAAATCGGCTATTAAATCCAACCCCAACGCGAATCATAATAGCAAAACGCAGAAAAAACGCACACGCAGAGATGAACAGCACGTAGCGAACAAGGGTCCAGTTCGGGCGAAGTTAGTGATCTAAAAGCACAGAGGTCTCACCTTAGAACGCAGAGCTAAGGTACAGTTGCACACAGAGGTACATAAACAATTGATCGCAGAGGGTAATATAGAGCTGAAATTTAGCAAGAACAGGCTCGCTGGTAAACAAGACTTTGCACGAATAAATTGGCCAGTAGGTGATGAAAGGAATGACAGTTTATTAGGATCAAATAATTTAAACTCAGCTCAACCTATACAAGAGCCACACCAGTCCGATTGCCACGCTAACGTTAACCTTATTAAAATCCGAATGGACATCCTAACATGCACTGTAGTGTATTAAAAACGCACCCTAACATGCACTGTAACACGCTAACATGCAAATAACTCGCTAATGAACTGTAACACGCTAACATGCAAATAACACACTAATGACTGTAACACGCTAACATGCAAATGACACGCTAATGAACTATAACACGCTAACATGCAAATAACACGCTAACATGCAAATAACACGCTAATGAACTGTAAGGTGAAAAACAAAGGACGCATACAGAGGCAAATAACTCGCTCTGCATAAGAAAAACGCACACGCACTGTAAGATGTAACAAAAGTCGCATACAGAGGAAAATAACTTGCTCTGTATACATGAAGAAATACACACAGTAATGTACATGAAATGCATGTAGAATTAAATCAATCGTAAAACCTACATCATTTTATCATTCAATCAACAAGCGTACCGTTGCCCTTTTTCGTTCCGCGTGACGACCGCGCTCCCAAGTCGCTCCCCTTGCTCCGTGCCACTTCTCTCGCTCCATGTCGTTTCTTCTTGCTGACCCAAGAATGCTCACCGGTACCTCCCAGCCAATGCTAGGGGTACTCTGCTTCCCCCTTAGCCCCCCGAGCCGCAAAGGGGCCACACAAGAACCAGAGATAGACTAGCGTCTCAGCTTGCCTCCATGGCTGAGCTACCACTCCAACACAGCTGAGACAACCCAACTCCTCACAAGCAATCCGTCAAGCCACAATTTGGTAGCGTAACGTTACGCTAACCGTTCATCCCCCTTCTTCCTTCCTTTCCCCTCCTTTTATAGAATTTTGAGACTGACCTAATTCATAAATTATTAATTAATTAATTTTTAATGAAAACCCTCTAAACGTTCTCCGCCGTCCAAGTGTCACTCATCCCTATGGTTCTCCGAAATTAATTTATTTTTAATATTTAAAAGACTCCATGCCCATTCCTTAAAATTCTCCTTAATTTACTCCTTAATCACTCCTTAATTTACTACTTAATTTACTCATTAATCATTCCTTAATTTACTCCTTAATTTACTCCTTAATCATTCCTTAAATTACTCCTTAAGTTTCTTAGATTTTATTATTTAATTCTCTCTTGTTATTTTTATTTTTGAACCCACAAGATAAATGTAGTTTTTATCTTTTCAATATATTTAAAATTCCTATCTTTTAATACTCCCCCACTTTAATAATTTGTATTCCTTCTTTATCATTTAAAGCCCATGAGTTTCACTTAAATTAGTTCCCCCTTCACTTTTAATAAGACTTTAATTAACACCTAGGAGGGTTTTAGTTTACTCCCTAGGTTTATTTTTGTAGAATCTTTTCTTAGGGCTTGTCAATTTAACTTAGAGATGTTTTAATTTAGGTGTTGATTTGAACAGGGTGACAATTTAATTAGGGGAGTAGTTTTAATAATTTTATCAGGGGTTAAGGTCTTAGGGTCATTTAAGTTGTCTCCTCATCATCTCCATGCGACGTTCCCTTCAGGACGCACTACGTGCTCCAAGGGTGCCACTCGCCTCTTTTGCTTCCGTTGCGCGACGTGCCCTTCAGGATGCACCACGTGCTCCAAGGGTGCCACTCACTGACTTGAAATTCTTTGCGCGATGTGCCCTTCAGGATGCACCATGTGCTCCAAGGGTGCCACTCACTGACTTGAAGGATTGGTAGACTCTATAACCCCCGGAGTCAACACTCCGCCAGGTGAACTTGTGGGAGACTAAGGGCTCTAAGGAATAAGGCCCCCGCCTTATTGCGCACCCCTTAGAATCATCGTGAGCGACTGTCGCAATCTTCCCTCACGGCATCATGGGTCCTCTCGAACTAGGTAATCGTTAACCTACAGTTCGAGCCACGACGGGAGTGCTAATAGGCTGTGGCAGGGCTGCTGTCACACCTCTCCCTCAATCTCTCTGGAACTCGTGTGTGGCCCCTTTACTCCATATGTGAGTCTGGTCGGCAACCTATCGTCAGCCTACATCATCAACCATCATGTCAGATCATGTCAACAACATATCATGAAATCAATAGCATATCATCCAAAACCACACAATATTACTGTAAATGAAACAACCCAAACAATCCACTCCTTGACTCAATCTGGAGTCCAAGGGAGTTCCATCGATGCTTCTGCATCCTCAAGGTCCGAACCCTGCACACTCAATGAAACTGAGTCAGTAACACCTGTCTACATCAATGTAGTAAAACATCATGCCATATAACTTAACGCATCATAAGGGATCTTGCTAGTGCCTTTACCTCCGTGAGAGGCAGTACTTTCAAGGTTTCAGGCTTTTCTACCCTTCCCATATGGTGGACCTAACTTATGACTTCTCTACTATGCATCGTTTATACATTTGTTTCTTAGTTGCTTGACTTAGGTGCCACATAGGTTACTTGCAAGGGTTATTATACAAGTACCATGGGTCAGATAAGGGTTGGGAAACACACAACCTTTATGGAGGATTACCTCTACGGGGGGATATGATTGACTGGTTGTTAAGTCGACGAGGGCCCATATAACTGATTTTTTTACCTCTGATATTTAGTAGGGAGTCTCAGGACCCTCTTGAGTGAGACATACCTTCTTTAGGGAGGGAGGCTACTTTCAACCACGTTACCCCATTTGTGTGCATTTTTGGCCGTTTGATTTTTGGTGTGCTCTTTGATTACTAGTTGTCCCTAGGAGTTTATATTGAGATTTCATTATCATGAATAGTGGAGTTCCTTTGGCTCCCTCTTTTACCGCTACCCACCCCATGATGTTCACTCACTTCATGGGGTTGAATCCTTCCACTTTTCATAATGGTATGAAGAACTATGAAGCTCAGTCCATGTCTTGGGTCTCCATTCATTTTCCTATTGATATGCCTTCAACCATTCCATCCTCTCCATGGCCCACTTATGAGAATACTAGCATTGGATACGGGGTCACCATGGCCTCACTACCTATATATTCATTTGATATGAGTCATGTCCCTCAACCGACTTTGATTATTAGAGGTTGGAACCTTCCCGACTTTGATATTCATTTGTTGGAGTCATGTCCCCAGCTCTTTCATACATGGAGAATTAGTTCTATACTTCAAGCTACCCTCTTCATAGAACCCTTTCATAAGGGGGAAACATATATCCTCACTTGAATAATCCTTATCATACTTATGTATCTTCACAGAATTCAGTGATGATGCCTGTACAAACCTCTTTGGATCAGTTAATAGAAGGATTGTAATTATGAGTTTGATTTCTTATGCAGATTAATTCTTTTATTTTCTTCAATAATTTGATTCCATCTTAATACACTTCAACAATTTCAAATCATAATCGAATAGCAATAATTATGTAGATAAGTAAACATGCATATCAACAACACATATACCCTGGGGAAACCCTATACAATGAAAAAAACCCCAGCAAACAATATTCCTTTATTGCATTAATAATGTAAGATCTCTTACAAATATCCACCATGGATGTACTTCTCTCAAAGAGATTTCTAAGATGACTCTGACCTGACAAAGACTTACAAGACCTTTCTAAAATACACCTTTGATATGTTGCCTCTTTATCACTGATGTGCTCCTCTATTACTTCACCCTCAACCTGCATATGAAAACTCTATTTCAAAATTGTGTTTCAAAACTGTGTTGTGAAACTGTGTTGAGGAGAGGGTTCAACCTCTTCTTATATAGGCTGAAGAGGGGAAGAGGAGAAGCTTGAAATAATAACCTGATTGCATGCATTAGGCATAACTTGGCTTCATACTTTTGTTCAAACTTAGAACTAGACTTGAGATTGGTTACAACTCATCATTACACTTTAGTTCGAACTTTAGAACTAGACTTGAGATTGGTTACAACTCAACATTACACTTTAGTTTGAACTTAGAACTAGACTTGAGACTGACATGCTTTAGTTCAAACTTAGAACTAGACATAAGACTTTAGTTGCAACTCAACATTACACTTTAGTTCTAATATAGAACTAGACTCAAGACTTTAGTCCCAACTCAACATTACACTTTAGTTCTAGACTCAAGACTTTAGTTGTAACTCATCATTACTAAAAATATAACTAGAGTCAAAACTTTAGTTGCAACTCCACATTACACTTTAGTTCTAACATAGAACTAGTCTCAAGATGCACTAGATCAATACAATTACAACATTTTCTATATTAGGAATATCGTTTGTTTCTAGCTCATAGGAATTTTACATTCAACCTAACTTTTGATAGATACCTTGACTTTTTCTCATGGCTCACAAGGTTTGAATAGGCTCATAGAGGTTGTATGTTCTCCCTGACTTTTGCACTAGTTTGTCTATGCTCATAGAGGTTGTACATTCCCCCTGAGTTTTGCACTAGACTGTCTATGCTCACAGAGGTCGTACATGCCCCCTAACTTTTGCATTAGACTCACATAGTGTATCGTTCGTCCTGACTTTTGGTTTGAATCACAGAGGTTGTCCGTTCCCCCTAGCTTTTGTCAATACCTCACAAGACTGGTTGATTCTCCAAATCTCCCTAGCCAGGGATGATTTTAGGGGATAAATTTCGCTCATGGGCTAATTTTGCATGGTTATTCCAAAAAGGAGATTCACTATTTTAAAAATGATTCGCCCAAATTCTATAGGATAAAATTATTTTACCTTAAAATTCGCTAAAAAATTATAAAAACTATATAAAATTCTTAGAAATTTGGATATTTTTACAAAAATATCACCAAAAATTTATAGTTGGCATATGAAGGATTAGTAATATTCGCCAAGGTTTCTAAATTTTAAAATAAATTTCCATCCTTAAAATCTTCCTTGTCCCTGGCTAGCCTCAGGGTGGCCCATATAGCCTCTCATTGGAGAATGACTGTCAATGCTACCAATTTAACACTCCCTCTTAGTGAGGGAGTCATTCACAGCCACACCAAGATTGCCTCTCAACTGCACAAACTGTCTCAAGGTTAGAGGCTTGGTCAGGATATCAGCTACCTTCTTGCTCGTGGCTATGTACTGTGACTTTACAGTTTTTCTCTAGACCAAGTCTCAAATGTAGTGGTACCTCATGTCAATATGTTTTGACCTATCATGAAATACTGGGTTCTTTGTCAATTTTATGAAACTTTGATTATCACAGTGAACCACCATCGTCTCGATCTTATCACCAAATAACCCAAAAACCACTTTTATGAGCCTCTGTTGTACTCTGTGCAATGGATCATTTCTTTCGGCTTGACCAAGAGATCATAGCGGATCCTAAATTGAAGCAGTATCTAGAAGTACTCTTCCTATCCACTAGGATTTCTGCACAGTTAGCATCTGCATACCCATGTAGAAATAAACCAGCACTGGATGTATATCTCAGACCATCAATAATGGTCCCCATGAGATATTTGAAGATGTGCTTTTTTTCCACCAAGTGTCTTTGTCTCGATTGAGTCATGAACTGACTCATTGCAATCATTGCATACCATACATCTGGCCTAGTGTGGATCATGTACATCAATGATCCAATCAACTGCCTATACATGGTGGGAGCCACCAAATCTGAACCTATATCAAAATCATGCAGCTTCGTCAAGTTGGTAACCATCAGAGTAGATATGGATTTGCAATCCATGATAGCAAACCTCTTTAGTACATCCACTGTTTATTTTCCTTATGCCAGAAATATCTCGCCCTGTCTTTGCCACACTTCCAATCCTAGGAATTAATGCATCAAGCCTAAGTCTTTGATCTTGAATTCTGAGGTTAGCTCCATATTATGCCACGCTATTAGCCCTTCATTTCCTGTTAGAAAGATATCATCAACATACATGATTAGTATAATAGGTTGGTTACCTCTTACCTTGAAGTATAGATTTGCATCGAGATCACTTTTCTGAAAGACCGAGATTTTAAGAAATCCATCAATCCTGTCATACCAAACTCTGGGAGCCTTCTTAAGACCATACAAGGCCTTCCTTAGCTTGCATACATGAGTGCCTTTGTTATGAAGTATAAAACCATCTGGTTGTTCCACAAAGACCTCCTATTCAATCTTTCCATTCAAGAATGTTGTTTTTACATCCATCTGATGTAGTTTCCAACCAAGTACGGAAGCTAAAGAAATAATAGCTCGAATGGAGGTATACCTGGCTACAAGAGAAAAAGTCTCTTCATAGTCGATTCCTTCTTTCTGAGTGAGGCCTCTAGCTACAAATATTTCTTTGAACTTTTCCACACTTCCATCAGCTTCATGTTTGATCTTATAGATCCATTTGGAAAAAACAACTAATTTTCTTCTGGCCTTGGCACAATGTCCCAAACATTGTTCTTTATAAAAGACTTGTATTCCTCAAGCATGGAATCCTTCCATACTTGTAATTTATCTGCTTATTCAAATGAAGAAGGTTCGACATCACTAATTCTACTCATCATTGCAACATAGCCTCCAAACTCATGAGGCCTCTTCCTTTCCCTGAAAGATCCTTTGGGAGAAGCTATCCTTTCTGCTTCCTACACTATTTCTTTAAGCCACCCTGGCTTCCTTTTGGTTGGAGGTCATTCAAGATTTATTTCTAACACTTCACTGGGTTCTAGGCAATCATTACTTGGCCCTTCACAAGGTTCCTCCCTTTGATCATCCGAATATTCATTTTTAGAAGAGGGTGAAGCTGGTTGAACTGCTTCTGAATCCTGTTGAAGCTCTCCGGATTTCTTAAATGTGGCTTCCTCATGGAAAGTCACATCTTTTATTACCTCTATTTGCCTCTAATATGGTACACAAATCCTATAATCTTTGGAGTTCTCACTGTACCCCACAAAAAACCCTTTCTTTCCCAAGTGTTCCATCTTTGTCCTCTTTTCCTTGGGGACATGAATATACACATGACATCCAAATATCCTTAGATTCCCTACTTCAGGTTTGATCCCTGGGAAGACTTCTTCAAGAGTCTTGTCCTTCAAAATAGCATGTGGACACCTATTCCGAAAATGCACGGCAGTGCAGGTAGCTTCTGCCCATAAAGTATTTGGCAGATCTTGGTCAAATATCATTGATTTTGTTGCCTCACAAATAGTCATGTTTTTCCTCACAGCAACACCATTTTGTTGAGGGTTATATGGCATGGTCAACTGTCTTTTGATTCCTGCTGAGTTGCAGAAATCCTCAAACTAAAGAGATTCAAACTCTCCTCCATTGTTTGTTCTAAGGATTCTGATGTGTTTCCCTATCTACTTCTCAATAAAGGCTTTATACTCTTTGAATTTATCAAATGTCACCTTTAGCTTTAAGAAAACATATCCAAAATTTTCTTGAGTAATCATCAATACAAATGACATAATACAAACAACCACTGAGTGAGGGACATTACATGGGACCACATACATCAGAATGAACCAGATCTAAGATGCCCTGAGCTCTGTTTTCACTACTAGGAAATGCTTTCTTTATATTTTTACCTAGCTTACATCTCTTACAAATTTCATTCTTACAAAGAGAAATAGAAGGCATGCCACATACCATGTTCTTTAGATCTAGAAGAGATTTGTAATGAAGATGTCCAAGTCTTCTGTGCCACAACTTGTTGGAGCTAGTCGCATCATGAGCCAATGCCTGAACTGACTGTCCTGACATGACGTACAGTCCTTCACTATGAGTTCCAATGGGTTCTGTTGTACTTAAGTGGCTACCTTTATCCCATAGTAGTGCCTTTCTCTCCTTGGAGATCACCCAATATCCCTTGTCCTCAAGGTTTGCAACTAATAGTAGATTCTTCTTGAGTTGTGGAACATATAATACTTCATCAACATGAAGTATAGCCCCAGATTCCAATCTGAGGAGATAGAGCCTACTCCCTCTATCTTGTAACATTTTGATCCCCAAGATCGACCTGCTCTGCAAGAGATTTTGTCTCGAAATATGAGAGGATCTCCTTGTACCTTGTCATGTGATTTGATGCACCACTGTCTACTAACCAAGTTTTCAGCCCCATCTAAACTGAATTGGATAAAGAAGAAACCAAATAATATTTTTTCATATTTTCTTTCTCATTAGAAGGAATTTTCTGATTTCTTTTGGATTCATCATCCTCAGCAGTTGAGGCATGATGTTTCCCTTTACTAGGATATTTCTTTCTAAACCAACAATATTTAGCAAAATGAACCAACTTATTACAACTAAAGCATTTAATATTATATGTATCGATATTCTTTCCTTTGAATGTACCTTTGATGTTAGGCTTCCATTGAGAGCCTTTCTGGAAAGTGCCTTTCTTCTTTCCCTTGAATCTTGATGCTAAAGTTGAGTGCTCTTATTTCATTGGCTCACTCCTGGTAGTTGTCTGAATCTCCTCCTGGAGACAATCATGCCATTACCTCTCAAACGTGGGTTGAATCTCTCTCCCACTTACACTGGATAAGAAGGTCTCCCATGAAGAAGGAAGACTGTCAAAAATGGCCTGCACTAAATCATCATCGTCCACTGTCACCCATGTGACCAAAAAATGATCTCCGATCTGAGCTATCCTGGAACAGAAATATGCCACCGATTCACCTTTCTCCATCTTCAAATACTTAAGCTTGTGCTTAAGTGTCCTCTTCTGACTTGGAGCCTGTTTCTCATACAGATTCACCAAGGTATCCATACAGTCCTTGGCAGTCATCAACAAAGTCATTGCAGGCATTATACTGTCTTTGAATGAGTCAAAGATGATTCACTTGGCCTCTTCTTGACTCTTCCTGAAAGTTGTTCTTCCTGCATTATTCGTTGGTTCCTCCACCACTGTGGTCACATACTTCTCAATATCAAGCTCTTGCAAGATATTTATTATACAGAGCTTCCACACATTAAAGTTGGTAGCTCCTTTGAGCCTATATTCGGCTCTGAATGAAATGGAGGATGCCATGGTCCTCACACTGAAAACTTAATCAAGCTCATTTGGATCTATGATGTAGACCTCCCCAACCCTCGGGCCAAAGTCTACTCGCAGGATCATTCTTTGTCTCCTTTGAGTCGAATCGGCTCTTTCGATTCCTTGCTGGAATCTCAATTCAATTGATCCATAGGTCCTTTCGGAAGCTCCTTTTTGCGAATAGCACTGGGTATGAGCTCCACTTCTCCATGTGACCACAACACTATGACCAAGGCCTAACCCAGAAGGTGCTTGTCACAACTCGCCCCTCATGAGTTCATGAGTCAAAACTCTTGACTCTTCCTTCCCAATCTCGCGATACCCGAAATGCTAATACATGTATGGCTCCTTCCCTTGTCAGTGCCCTCTGCGTGTGACCACTATCTAGGCTTAACACTAGCACCTCTCGCTACTCGCCACTTCACGAGTTTCAACATCGAGCCCCCATGCTCTTATCTCACAAATTCTCAATATGCGAGAAGTCAATGAAGTGTTGACTCCTTTTGCTAGGCGATGCATGTCCACCTATCTATCACATGGGCCCACCTTGTGGTTCTATCACGTGTCCCTCATGCCCATATTCAGTACTTTGTGACTTCTCTTCCTGAAGCGCTGCCTCCTTTATATCTTGACACCCGAAGTGCCGAGATACCGAACTCCTCATTACTCCTTATCGCAACACGCGACTTTGGGATTTTCGGGACAAAAGTATTGACTTCTTATCCTCCAATATGCCGAAAAATAGAATTCTAATACATTTCCCAGTGTTGGCCCACAATGAAACTTCCTGCCTTTTCAAAATTTTGGACTTCACGATTTCGCGAATCCTAATGCCAAACTTTCGGTTCTTCAACCCACGAAACCCCGAAATGGTCAACAAAGGTTTGACCTCCATGTCAAAAAGCATGCCACCTATCCACTCTTCACTATCCATGATCCTTAAATATTTTCACCCCTTTGGGACTTTGCACTTCACGATTTCGTGAATCTCGTGGCAAGGATTTTGGTTCTCCAACTCGCGAAACCCCGAAATGAGATTACGTGAATGATCCAACGGTCCCTGTTGTCTCAGATCTTATGACTCTTTTTCTTCTGAGATTTAAACTTTTAGAAAACACTTTCCATAACTCTCCTTGCTCCTCTACATGATATGATGGCTGTCAGGACTTTGCGGATTCTCCACAGAGAATTCTGACCGTCCAATGCCTCCTTGACAACTCCTGCAAAATGAACAAGGTATTCCTTCATGGAATTTGTCCACTTGCAAAACAACTTTGCTACGCCTTCTTTCAATCCTTCAAGGCACTAAATCTTCTGATATTTTACCACAAACTTGAGTCTTCAAAAATACTCATGCATTCACTCCTTGCGGAAACCCTTCAAATACTTCCAAGTATTTGAATTCTTAGACTCTACGCACTCTCTTTGCAACAACAGTCCTTCAACAACTCCCTCAGGTTGCAAACTCTGAGACTCTACTCGGCCAGCACACACTTTGCACAAATCCTGTGCTTAACTTGCACTTCTACGAGAATGAGAACAATGTTATCCCTCCTAAGCTTTCAGAGACGAGCTTTGATTTCTGTCAATGCACACCTTGCGGACAATTTCGCTACACTCCTTGTAGGAAAACTCTTTCTCAGACAGAGAAACAATTGAAACTCATTCCTTACTCTCCCTCTCTTCATATTTCAGACATTAAATATGAAATCATACATTCATGCATCAAAGCAAATGCATAACAGAGAGTAACAAGCATATATCAATCAACATGTACAAACACAGAAAGAAATTGAACACCATGAGTCTGAACTAAAGATCTTTGTATTAATATAGAACTTTTGTACATGGGTTTTTACTTTACACAACTCTCTACTTCTTCTCTCCTATTCTCTCTTCCATTGATAATGTTACAATGATACATTATGAGGGTGTCTATAGTCAGTTTTCGCTCCGCTCCTAAAACTGTCTAATCTAGAATTTAATTCTACCTACTTACATTTACTAGCATAAATGCCTCTTAATCCTTCAGACGAGAGAGGGACGCTCAAGGTCTGATTATAATCACAAGTACACCCTTTCTTAACTACTTCACTTATGTTTGGCATATCCCACTTCAAAATGATTTAAACACTTTTGAACATGTGCCAAAATGCATTGGCGTTTGTCCCCCACTCGCTTGTTGTTGGCGATGCTCCTGCATCATACTCCCTCGCTTGAAAATTTTCATGGGATCATGTCCATGAGATCTCGCATAGTCTGTCCATGCTTTTGAATTTCTATTTCATTTTCCCAGCTAGCATCTTCAACTGGATGTCCCTTCCACTTGACCAAGTATTCAAAATATTCCCTTCTTCTGGTACTTTTGCTAACTCTTTTGTCCAATATGCTTTCCATCTGTGGTTTCTCTTTTGTCCACTGAACCTTTGGTCGTTCACTTTCTGCTCTAGATTTGTATGGGTATAAATCTAAGATGTTGAATATCAAATAAATTATGATCCCATCGGGTAATTCAATATCATAAGCATTTGCCCCAAATTTCTTCAAGACCTTACATGGTCCAATTTTCTTCATTTTCAATTTATTGTATGTTCCTCTTGGGAACCTTTCCTTTCTCAAGTGTGCAAGAATCAAATCACCAACTTCGAACTGAATTTGTCACCTATGTTGATTTTCTCTACACTTATACACCTAGCTCGAGTTCTGCAACCGCTCCTTCACCTAGTTGTGAAGTTCCTTCATTGCTTCAGAAAAATCTTCTACACTAGCACTTCTTATCTCATCCCATTCTAAATCTGTCAGTTCAAAAACTCCTCTTGGTTGTGTCCCATAAACAATTTGGAATGGAATCTGCCCTATGCTCCTATTAAGCAAATCATTATAAGCGAATTTCGCCTGTGGTAGAATGTTGTCCCACTGACTGTGATGTTCAGTCACCAGACTCCTCAACAAGTCTCCCAAGATCCTATTCACAACTTCTATTTGTCCATCCGTCTGAGGATGATAAGATAAACTGAACGAAAAGTTTGTTCCCATATTTTTCTATAAGGTTCTCCAGAAGTGTCCCACGAACTTGGTGTCTCGATCTGAGACGATGCTCCTTGGTAAGCCATGAAGTCGAATGACTTGTTTACAAAATAGATTCGCAATGTGAGTTGCGTCACTGGTTTTTTGACACGGTATGAAGTGTTCCATCTTAGAAAATCAGTCCACCACTACAAATATTGAGTGAAACCCTCTTTGTTTTCTCGGCAGCCCCAATATGAAGCCCATGCTTACCACATCCCAGGGCCTCTCATGTATGGGTAGCGGTTGATATAAGCCTGCATTCTACCTCTTTCCTTTTGAATGCTAACAAATTCTACATCTATTCACGAATCTTTTGACGTCTTCTCTCATTCCTAGCCAAAAATATGATTCATTTAACTTTGAGAACGTATTGTCATGTCCAAAATTTTCGACCAATCCTCCACTGTGTTTCTCCTTCAGTAGATTCTCCCTCATGGAGCATTTTGAAATGCAAAGTTGATTACCCTTAAACAGTAACCCTTCATGGATCATGTATTCTATCCATTGACTTTTTTCCTTGAGAATTTTATTATCAATTGCTTCATATGCTTCCTTGAAGTCTATATCATCTCTGTACATGTTCCTGAGATCATCAAAACCCAAAGTTTTGACTCTGAACTCCTGCAAAATTAAACACTTCCTACTCAAAGCATCAACAACTTTGTTAGCAGTTCCAAAAATATGCTTAGTTACAAAAGTAAAGTTATGCATATATTCAACCCATTTAGCCTGTCTTTGATTCAACTTCTCTGTTAAGTCACAAATTGCAAATCATGATTGTCACTATATGAAACAAACTCCTTAGGAATCAAATAGTGTCTCCACTTCTTCAATGCCTGAATAATATCATAGAACTCCTTGTCATACGTGAAGTATTTCACTTTGGTTTCATTCAGCTTCTCACTGAAGTATGCTATCGGCCTGTCTTCTTGGCTCAAAAATGCCCATATTGCAAATCCACTTGCATCACATTTTACTTGAAATGACTTTTTAAAATCCGGTAATACCAAAGCTGGTTGTTCTGTGATTTTCCTTTTCCCCAAATTGAAGATTTTCTCTGCTTGTTCTGTCCAGTGAAAAGACTTATGTCTTTTCTTTACTGTTTCCATCATTGGTGCACTAATTCCAGTGAAATTCCTAGTGAACTTCCTGTAGAAACTAGCCAGTCCATGAAAACTTCGAACCTCAAATATACTCTTCGGTGATGGCCAATTCTTAATCACTTCCACCTTATCTGGATCCATCCTCAACTTATCTGCAGAAATAACAAAACCCAAATAAATGAGATCTGTCTTCATGAATGAGAATTTCTTCATGTTTATCATAAACTTCTCTTGTTGAAGCCTCTGCATCACTGTAGCCAAATGTTTTAGATGCTCTGACTCTATTTTACTGAAAATCAGTATGTCATCAAGATACACAATGACAAATTTTTCGATGAAATCCTTCAGGACTTCATTCATCAATCTCATAAAGGTACTTGGCACACTTGTTAAGCCAAATGACATAACAAGCCATTCGTACAACCCTTCATTTGTGTTGAATGTTGTCTTCCATTCATCACCTTCTCTCATACGAATTTGGTGATAACCACCTTTCAAATAAATTTTTGAAAAAAATTCCCCCCACTTAAGCAATCCATCAAATCATCCATTCTTGGAAATGGGAATCTATACTTGATGGTTATCTTGTTGATTTCCCTCGATTCAGTACACATCCTCCAACCTTTGTCTTTCTTCAGACTGATCACTTTCGGAACAGCACATGGACTCAAGATTTCTCTAACCAACCCTTTGTCCATTAAATCCTGGACCTGTCTCTTGACTTCTTCATTCTCCTACGGCGTCAATCCGTACACTGCTTTATTTAGAAAACTAGCTCCAGGTATGAGATCAATATGATGACTCACATTTCTGATCGGTGGCAACGAATAAGGTAGTTCATCCACTATTATATCAGCAAATTCCTCTAGTAACTTTTGGATTTCCTCTGGTAAATCATCCACTCTTGTGCTAGTCAAAACAATTCTAGGCTTCCTGACCATGATGAATTGTGGATATTCCTTCTTCTTAACCTCCTTAAGAAGTTCCTTCCCACTCATGAGAAGTACAGTGTTGCTTACTTCAGGTTTTACTTCCTTGTCCTTAATCGGCAATAGCATGTGAGTTATCCCATTCTTCTCTAGGGTGTATGTGTTCTTCCTCTCGTCATGAATAACATTCCTGTCATATTGCCACACTCTACCCAACAATAGATGAAAAACATCCATGGGAATGACATCACACAATATCTTATCGTTATATCCTCCTATCTTAAATTCAACTAAACATTGTTTAGTGACATTTACCCAATGTCCTTTTTGTAGCCATGAAACTCTGTATGGACTTGGATGCTCAATAGTCTCCAGCTCCATATTTTCTACCATCTCTGTAGAAACGATATTTTCTGTGCTACCACTATCTACAATGACCTTGCATACCCTGTCTTTGGTTTTGCAAGCAGTCCGAAAAAGACTGTTCCTTTTCACTGGATTCTCCGCCTCTTTTTCTGGCGTTAAGAGAACCTTCCTCATCACCAGTGATATTCCACCTTCAGCATTCTCTGCCTCAACATTCCGCCTCTGTGCTTCGGCAATGTGAGTTTCACCACCTTCTTTCTTCTTATCTGGACATTCATAAGATTTATGTCTAACCTTTCCACATGTGAAGCATTTCACCACTCCACCTCTTCCTCTTCCTCTACCTCTAGCATGAGGAAAAGTGTTTCCATTGGCATATTGTCCCCTCTGCGAAATTCCACCTCTCTCAGTCTGAGTCTGAGGTTTCTTCCAGTCTTCTTTTGGTTTCTGGATCCTATCCTGCGCAACTGCTTTGCCTCTGGCTTGACTTCTCCCTCGACCTCTTTGACCATGCTTTCAGCTCAGCTTCTCTTCAGCTTTCAGAGCCATATGATAAGCATCTTCCACCGTTCGGATGGTCATCATGCTCATCTAATCCTGAATGTCGTATCTTATACCATTCATATATCTGACAACTTTTTCATTATCACTTTTGTGATGCCCTGCCCTGATGTTTAGCTTGTAGAATTCTCCAGTGTACTCCTTCACTGACATCAGCTTCTATCTCAAATTCTGCATTCTCTGAAATAGAGTAATCTGGTAATCCCTGGGAATGAATTTTGCCTTCATCTTTGCAACCATCATATCCCAACTCTTGATTTTCATCTTGCCTTTGTAGCGTCTGTAATCTTGTAGCTCATCCCACCACAATGTTGCATGTCCTTTAAGTCTTGTGACAACATGTTTGACCTTTTTGTCCTCCTCGACATCTTCATAGTCAAAATATGTGTCCAGAGCTCTAATCCAGTCTAGAAGCTCCTCAACTTTGAGGTTTCCCTCATATACTAGAATGTCCATTTTTTCCCTAGTACCCATTCTTGCAACAACCCTAATCAAGCGTTCATTTGTTGCATCTTCTGTTGTAACTTCTTCTCCCTCATGTCCAACTTCATCTTCACTTTCAGATTCACTGACATATCCAACACCAGTTGTACACCTCTATTTTATTTCCACATCCACGAGTCTGGCGCGTATGTCATGCATCTCTCTTTCCATGGTTGGATTTGGCACCTACCTACCCCTTTCTTCTGGAATTTCCCTCTCCTCTGGCAGATCAGGTGTTTGCCTGTCTCTTCTTCTTGGAAGCATGGCTGAGATTCTTTCTCTCTTTCCCTACTATAGAAAGCAAAGAAATTCTCCTATGCTCTGATACCACACTGACACAGACCTCCCTGACCCTCGGGCCAAATTCCGCTCACATGATCGTTCTTTGTCTCCTTTAAGACGAATCAGCTCTTTTGATTCCTTGCTGGAATCTCAATTCAATCGATCCACAGGTCCTTTCAAAATCTCCTCTCCGTGAATAGAACTAGGTGCAAGCTCCACTTCTTCGTGCGACCACAAAACTATGACCAAGGCCTAACCCAGAAGGTGCTTGTCACAATTCACCCTTCACGAGTTCATGAGTCGAAACTACCGACTCTTCCTTCCCAATCTCACGATACCCGAAATGTCGATACGGGTATGGCTCCTTCCCTTTTCAGCGCCCTCCGTGCATGACCACCGTCTAGTATTAACACTATCACCTCTCACTACTCGCCACTTCGTGAGTTTCGACATTGAGCCCCCATGCTCTTATCTCACGAATTCCAGATATGTGAGAAGTCAACGTAGTGTTGAATCCTTTTGCTAGGCGACGTGTGTCCGCCTATCTATCACATGGGCCCACCTTGTGGTTCTACCATGTGTCCCTTGGGACCAACTTTGGTACTTCGCGACTTCGCTTCCTGAAGTGGTACCTCCTTTATATCCCGACACCCGAAGTGTTAAGATCCTGAACTCCTCATTACTCCTTATCGCAACTCGGGACTTCGAGATTTTCGAGACAAAAGTCTCGACTTCTTATCCTCTGATATGATGAAATGTCAAATTCTGACACGTTTTCCGGTGTTGGCCCACAAAAAACTTCCTTCCTTTTTAAAATTTCAGACTTCACAATGCCTTGAATCCTAATGTTAAATTTTCAGTTCTTCAATCCACGAAACCCCGAAATGGTCAACAAAGGTTTGACCTCCATGTAGGAAAGCATGCCACCTGTCCACTCTCCATTGTCCATGATCTTTAAATCTTTTCTCCCCTTCAGGACTTCACACTTCACGATTTCTCGAATCTCGTTGCAAGGCTTTCGGTTCTCCAACTCGTGAAACCCCGACATGAGATTACGTGAATGATCCAATGGCCCCTGTTGGCTCAAATCCTACGGATATTTTCTTCTGAGCTTTACACTTTTATAAAACACTTGTTGTAACTCTCCTTGCTCCTTTGTAAGATCTGATGGCTCTCAAGACTTCACGAAATCTCCATGGAGAATTCCGACTGTCCAATGCCTCCTTGACAACTCCTGCAAAATGAACAAGGTATTCCTTCACAAAACTTGTCCACCTGCAAAACAACTTCGTTACGCCTCCTTCCAACACTTCAAGGCACTAAATCTTTTGAGATTTTACCACAAAATCGAGTCTTCAAAAAGACTCTTGCACGCACTCCTTGCAGAAACCCTTCAAATACTTCCAAGTATTTGAATTCTTAGACTCTGTGCACTCTCTTTGCAACAATAGTCCTTCAACAACTCCCTCAGGTTGCAAACTCTGAGACTCTACTCAGCCAGCACACACTTTGCATGACTCCTATGCTTAACTTTCACTTCTGCAAGAATGAGAACAATGTTATCCCTCCTGAGCTTTCAGAGATGAACTCTGATTTCTATCAATGCACACCTTGCGGAAAATTTTGCTGCACTCCTTGCAGGAAAACTCTTGCTCAAATAGAGAAACAATTGAAACTCATTCCTTACTCTCCCTCTCTTGAGATTCCAGACATTAAATATGAAATCATACATTCACACATCAAAGAAAATGCATAATAGAGAGTAACAAGCATATATCAATCAGCATGTACAAACACAGAAAGCAATTGAACACCATGAGTCTGAACTAAAGATCTTTGTATTAATCCAGAACTTATGTACATGGGTTTTTACTTTACACATCTCTCTACTTCTTCTCTCCTATGCACTCTACCATTGATAATGTTACAATGATACAATATGAGGGTGTCTATAGTTAGTTTTCCCTCTGCTCCTAAAACTGTCTAATCTAGAATTTAATTCTACCCAATTACATTTACTAGCATAAATGTCTCTTAATCCTTCAAATGAGAGCGGGGCGCTCAAGGTCTGATTACAATCACAAGTATGCCCTTTCTTAACTACTTCATTTATGTTTGGTGTATCCCACTTCAAAACGATTTAAACACTTTTGAACATGTGCCAAAATGCGTTGGCATTTATCCCCCGCTCGCTTGTTGTTGGCAATGCTCCTGCATCAATCTGTGTGTACCTATTCTTGCACTTCAACACGTTTAACACACCCTTAGCTCTGATACCATGTTAAATTATGAGCTTGATTTCTTGTGCGGATTAATTCTTTTATTTTCTTCAATTCTTTGATTCCAGCATAATACACTTCAACAATTTCAAATCATAATTGAATAGCAATAATTATGTGGATAAGTAAACATGCATATCAAAAACACATATACCCTGGGGAAACCTTGTACAGGGAGAAAAACCCTATAAAAAAATATTCCTTTAATGCATTAATAATGTAAGATCTCTTAGAAATATCCACCATGAATGTACTTCTCTCAAAGAGCTTGCCAAGATGACTCTGACCTGAAAAAGACTTACAAGACCTTGCTGAAATACACCTTTGATATGCTACCTCTTTATCAATGATGTGCTCCTCTATTACTTCACCCTCAACCTGCATATGAAAAATCTATTTCAAAATTGTTTTGCAAAACTGTGGTGAGGAGAGGGTTTGACCTCTTCGTATATAGGCTGAAGAGGGGAAGAGGAGAAGCTTGAAATAGTAACCTGATTGCATGCATTAGTCATAACTCAACTTCATACTTTAGTTTGAACTTAGAACTAGACTTGAGATTGGTTACAACTTAGCATTACACTTTAGTATGAACTTAGAACTAGACTTGAGATTGGTTACAACTCAGCATTAGACTTTAGTTCGAACTTAGAACTAGACTTGAGACTGACATGCTTTAGTTAGAAATTAGAACTAGACTTAAGACATTAGTTGCAACTCAACATTACACTTTAGTTCTAAGATATAACTAGACTCAAGACTTTAGTTGCAACTCAACATTACACTTTAGTTCTAGACTCAAGACTTTAGTTGTAACTCAACATTACTAAAAATAGAACTAGACTCAAAACTTTAGTTGCAACTCAACATTACACTTTATTTCTAACATAGAACTAGACTCAAGACTTTAGTTACAACTCAACATTACACTTTAGTTCTAACATAGAACTAGACTCAAGACTTTAGTTACAACTCTTGACAAGGCAATTCGAAATTCTCTTCATGGTGGATAATGTTTACACTTGCCAACGCACTAGATCGATACAATTACATCATTTTCAATATTAGGAATATTGTTTGTTTCTAGCTCATAGGAATTTTACATTCAACCTAACGTTTGCTAGATACCTTGAATTTTGCTCATGGATCACAACGTTTGACTAGCCTCATAGAGGTTGTATGTTCCCCCTGAATTTTTCACTAGTCTTTCTATGCTCACAGAAGTTGTACGTTCCCCCTGACTTTTGCAATAGACTATCTATGCTCACAGAGGTTGTACGTTCCTCTTGACTTTTTCATTAGACTCACATAGCATCTCGTTCATCTTGACATTTGGTTTGACTCACAGAGGTTATTCGATCCCCCTGGATTTTGTCAGTACCTCACAAGACTGGTTGATTCTCCAAATCTCCCTGGCTAGCCTTAGGGTGGTCGATATGGCCTCTCATTGGAGAATGACTATCGATGGTGCCAAATTTAACAAAGGATACTATCTTTTTGGATAGGGACAGGGGGTAAACTAGGAACCTTCTTGACCTGCAATGTTTCAAAGCCAATCTTTCCCTAGACCTTGGTATCAAATTCCACAACCCACCGCTAGTCCAATCACTGCCAGTCATACTCGAGCTTCATATCCAACCTCTACCAATCATATTGGAGATGGGTTGAAAACCTCTACAAGTCATGTTGACGACAAAGACCTACCCATTGCTAGTCATGTTGGAGGCATCTCTCTAGTCACCATGAGTCATATCAATGTCACATCTATGACCTCTGTACATCATGTGGGAGATGACTCTCTCTCCTATGCTAGTCATGTTGATATCATGTCGCCAACTGTCGTGAATGATGATGGGGGAATTAAGAAGCCTAGACACCTCTGACATAAGCTTAAATTCCTTTGTGGACTTGCAAAGGATATCACCGTACTGGTTTTTTTCCAGTTACTACTGGGATACTGGAAGCATGGCTCTCACTTGAGGGCCCTTTGGGTTCTAATGTTTATGTGGTTTCCCCACACCCTATTTCTCCTTTGATTGACATGGAAACCATGCTGCTACTATCCTCTCTTGACCATACCCTGGTTGTCGAGGGTAATGTGTCCCCTATCCTTGTTATCAGACATCCTCTTCAACCAATGATTGAAGAAGTGGTCATATTAGTGCAATCTCTGATCAATCCAACTCTCCTTTCGGAGGGTGATGTGTCCTTCAACCATGTCATAGACATCCTTGATAGTGCTCCTTCTAAACAAGAGATATTTCTACTCTCCCAGAGTACTCTCCCTTAAAGTCCCAGAGAAGTTCCCTTCTATTGGGATGGTCTTGTGGGGTATCCAATGCCCCCACCTATGTCCTTTCCAGTAAGAGACATTATCCATTATATCACGGAGATGATAACATTCGCTAGCACTTTATCCTCTTCAACTTGGAGAGCTTTGGGTTTTCCAAGCTTATGTAGGTTATTCGTAAGATACTTCCATTCCACATAAGTTCATCATAGGAGCCTTGGCCTCCCCCGTGACTTTCCGCCTAGAATCTCCCAACTAAGTTTAATTTAAGCTCTTTTCCAACTCGTCTTCAAGAAGAGAAAATATTTTTGAGTGAACTTGTCTCTTTCACACTCGTAAATTGAATTTGAAAGGACGTCTATTTGGCACAAGTTTATCCCTTTTTCACACCAAGTAGACTAAATTCCGTAAAAAATGAATTTTTTTGGCATTAAGTTGTGATTTCATCTCATTCCCTTGCTTGTAGTATTGAGCCTATAGTAGGTTCTTGCTTTGCATTATAAACAGTTTTCCTCAACAGTTTTGCATCCTCAACCAAGCAGAGGCTCATTTATATCCATCACAATTTGACACCCTATACCTAGGAGGGAACATTCCCTCGAGTGTCAATCTCCCACATGAACCTCCTTGCATTGAGCATGGCTATATCTCACTGTTGGAACCAATATTGCTTACTTCGGACACTCATTTCCTCCTCTATATCATAGCATTCATTTTCTATGAAAAAAAAAAAATGAAGGGTGGGAAGGGAGTATTATCTTATATTAGCAACAGTCGTGTCGCCATTGAATAGAGCACAATGTTATTGAGTCCATTTTTCATCATAATTTTGGGTTTAGCATGGCCTTAGGAAGTTGAGCTCGTTACAGAGTCTTCTCTACCGACTGGTTACTCTTCCAGTCCCTATGGAGAATTTCATTGATTCCTCCTTCATCTCATGGTTTCATCATCGAGTCAATGTTGCCAGATTCTTGCATATGTCTCTTGCTCTTGTTCGAAGGAATTCTATCAACCCATGTCGACCATTCCTCATATCTCTTGACTTTGCATGTCAAACATACCCTTAGTTTGTCTCATAATCACATGATGTTGTAGTCCTACCATGCACCCTACTCCTACTTTCATCATTGGTAGGTAGCCTTGAACCCAACAATCGACATTTCATCATTGGTCATTGACTAGGTGGTTTCCCTTATGTTCAACGACAATATATCTATTCCAACATTAGGATTGATGCATTGTCTTGTATTCCATTATCCTTATTGGTGGTTTCCTTACCTTTGTCAATAGTTTTTCTCATTGGTTGTTGTTCAGAGGGTTTTTTTCATGTACCACTTGCACTTGGCACACACAAAATATGAACAGGGTATTTGGTTCGTGAGCTTGTTCTTCGTCCAATTTCCTCCAAATCATGAAGCTCCTACTTTTTTCCTCATGTTGGATGATTAGAGATGCCTTAATACTCTCCTTTCAGTGGGTCTCCTACCTTCGAATTCATATCATCTATTCTGGAAACAAGACCTAGAGTATTATGAGTAGCTTGAGGCTTACGGTCATTAGTGGTAGGTTCTATGGCCATTGAAAGTTCAGAATACATCAATGTCTCTTGATCGATGGATTCTTCATGTGTTCGACACCAACTCCTTTATTCACACTTGTAAGAATGTACTCGGTGCCTTGATACCTACTTTCATTATCGGTAGGTTGTATCACATGACCGGTAATCAAATGATGTCTCATTGTGTTCAACCTCAACTCCTTTATTCACATGATGCAGACTTGCACCCTTGGTGTATTGTGTAGAAGACTTGAAGACATCAGTATGTGGCCAAAACTTTCCTGATTTGTTTCTTCCTTTTTCATTGGACCAGTACCTATATGACTTCAATAATCATGGGAGATCATATTGTACTCCATTGTATATAGATATCTTCAGATTGGTTTTGAGACTAGTTCTACTGGGACTTGTTTGTGACTTCGACATCCTTTGGCATGTAACCACATTTGTATTTTCCTATTCATGGCCACAGATAGTTGTTTGGTATATTTTCACATGGATCTGTAGTGTAATTCAAATTTTCAGCCATGTATGCAAAGTCAATACATAATGTAATGAGAAACTAGTTCGTCCAGTTGGTTCCCCATCACTCCACTTCTAGGTTGTTTATAATGTATTTTTTCCATAGAAGATACTCCTTTGACCTCACACATTAGGGGGAATCTGTTATAGCAATATTTGTCTCACCCTATGCAATCTTGCACAGAAGGCCTTTTTCCATTTCCCTATGAAGACTTATCATCCTTGTTTGTAAATCCCAGAGCTAAAAATACATATTTTTCTATGTATACGTAGCTTGCCTACTATACAACATGTGTATACATAGGATGCACCACTACAACCCACATACAACGAGATTTGTGCACAAAAATGAAAAATGGAGTCGGGTTTCCATGTCACCACAGGAAATCTTTGATCCTTGGCATTCCATATACTGGAAACATTCTGACTCGACCCTTCAGTTCCATTTGAAGGCTATAAATGGGCCAATTTCGAGCTATGGAAAAGAGGAGAAAGAATTCAACATTGAGAGGAAAGTTACTCTAGAGAAATTATTTACTTCATATTGAGTCTGCATCCCTTTGTCATTTAAGTTTGAACACAGTATTCAACCCCCAAGCTCTTACCTTATTTGATTGAGAACTTCATTGTCTCTCTTCTATGAACTTTCTTTTGGTCGAGGATTGAAGTGGTGGAGGCCCATCTAGAAGGAACTTAGTTTCTCTATTCTGAATCGTGTCAATACAGAAGTCTGTAACATATTCACTTTTGTTGATCATATATTAATAGAAATACTTTTTTCCCATCCAATTGATATCTTGCAAATATTTGAATTATTATTACATGGGTGTATTTGTCATGTTTAGTAATGGATTATGCTATTGAATGTGATAACATCATATAATATCACCATATGTTTACTTTTCTTGGATGTTGAGGACTAGTTGCAGGTATATTTCTTTGGGTCAAGTGCTCAATGGTGGACTTCGTCGAACGCCTGGATGAGGTAGTCCTTTTATCTTGTCTTGATAGCATATTTGTTTACATATAATACTTGAAAATATAATTTATTTTTGTAGTCATTTCCATCTGTTGTGGTTTCCCTTAGCCATAGATATATTTTCCTTGTAACACATATGTCCAACATCTACTCTTCGGTCCAGTACTCCTAGTCCCTGAAGTAGAATTTGTTGGCTTACCATTCTGAGATCCTGGTATTTTCTGTTGAACAAGCCTAAACTATTGTTGTAGGCGATGTTGTTGTTGATGGGGTGGTCCTTTGTAAGGATTCATCTGATGAGGAGTCTGTCATCATGGTATCATGAACATAGGTCCTCTAGGTGTATCTCGATGTGCTAATGCCTATTTGGCTCGAGTCTGATGTTCTTGCACTCCTGATGTCATCTGTCCAGATAGCCTTTCAGGATTCCTTCCTTGAACCCCTCCATTTATCTCGTCCTCAACTATGAGTGATTTATGTAGTGCCTCGTGCAATGTCTGCAACATTAATAACCTCACCTTCACGTGAATGTTGAATTTAAGGCAGAACACAAAATTTTTGACCTTTATCTTCTCCATATTTAGATGTGGATCGTACCTAAGTAGCTCCATGAATCTAGCCTCATACTCTATCACCATACGACCACCCTGTTGTAAGGCGTTGAACTCATTGAGATGATGCTCAATGAATTCCTCTAACAAATACCTCTCTTGGAACCATTCCTCGAATAGCTCCCATGAAACATCCTTGAAATCCACGTTTAGTTGAGGTAGGAGTGTCTTCCACCATAGAAGAGCACTCCCATTCAACTAAAATATGGCCATGCAAACTTTCACATTGGAGGAATAGTCACAAAGTTCAAAAAATATCACCATGTTCTCCAACCATGCCTCAACGGTTGAGCCATCTGTGGAACCCATGAACTAGGGAAACTTAACCTTCTTGAGTTCTATGTGAATGCTACCACTAACAACTGAAGTGTGTTGTGAACCCTCATTTGGTAAAGATGCTCTTCCCTCATCTCTTTCCATTCAGTTAATGAAATCCTCTGACATACTCTCAAAATATCTTATCATACCAACCACATCTCCAACAACAATATGTTCTCGTTCAGTGAATTTTTCTTCTCCTTGGGGGTTATAAACCCTTGGTGTGGATTCTACAATAGGCATCACACCTCTTCCTCCAACACCATGTTGTCTACCTCCACAACTTTGTCTCACCATGATTGACTGCATGGACAATTTTCAAAATTTAATTAGCAAATTTTTTTTAATCAAATCTTTAATAAAGTAGAAGGCGTAACGGTCCAAAGTTGTAGGGTTGAACCTTTCTCTGATACAATATGTAATGTCCCCTTCGTTACAACAACAATTATCGATGTAAAAAAGAGACAATTTTGTTTTTTGAACAAACATTAGTACAAGTGAAAATGCATCGTAACAAATATTAATAACTACACAATCAATTTCATCACAATAAACTGAAAGCAACATCTCTATTATTCAATAAATTGTATCATATAAATATAACATAAGTAATCTACCCGCCCAACCTATCCTGCATGGTTAGGACCTCCAAGACACATAAGAAATGCTCAAGTCCAGGATTCATCCGATTGATTTTGACCACTTAAGGTCTTGGGACTGGCGACTGTTTTGAGGAACAAGGTAGTATCTAGATCCCATTTACCTAATCATAAACCACAAATCAAGTCTAGAATTATCAACCATATTTAACCACCAATTCCGCAGGGTGAATTAGTATAATCCACTATACTTAATCAATCTTACGTGAAATATATATGAGCAATTCAGTAAGAGAATCAACATAAAGATAATAAGAATCATAAGTGAAAGTACGATCATAAGGAGTCAATGCCAATCAATATATCCAATGGGATCCATAAGAAGAGAAAATCCGCTTAAGCAATACATAAAGGATTTATCACTACTTTAAGTATCCTTTTTAAAAACTATAAGAAAAAGATAAAAGGAATGATAAGAATTTAGGCCACTTTGCAAACCCATTTAAATGAACTAAGAAGATCGAAAAACATATTAAGCAGAATAAAGAGACATTGTATACCTTCTTACTTATCCCAAATAAAAACTTTTAATAAGATCATGACAATAAGTAAATGATAGAGGTCAAGTCACCCTGCATATCCATATAAACGAATTAAAGTAAGACCCAAGTCCTTTTAACAATATATAAGGAACTCATTACTAACATAGAATCTATTAAAATTAAGAAAAACCAAGTCTTATTTAAATGATAAGTAAAGAACTCAAATTTAACTTACAAATCCATTTAATAATTTAGCAAGACCCAATCTTAATTAACAATAAAATTATTTAGATGCTAGATTACATATCCATAATAAAGAAACAAAGGAGTTCCAGAATCTATCCCAGCGCTTGATCCGGTGTGCATAAAAATATAACATCCATTCCATACCTTAATCTGACACTCATTCTAGACCTTAAACTGAGACTTAGTCTGGTCCTAGATCTGACACTAATTTCTGATAATTTAAATTAAATTCAACATCCAGCAAAAACGATTTTATTAATCGTATAACCTTAGAGGAAGGGACAATAAAATTGATGTAGGTTCTTTCAAGAAGTGGCAGAGACATGTAAAATATGAGTGGATGTGTGTAGGCCAAGCCAATCAATATAATCATGAACTCACCCCTCTCACAATTATCTCTATGAATGTTACCATTTTTTTAGAAATGAGGAAAAATCATTACAAATATCATCTAATTAGAAATGAGTAAGCCAGACAGGAATGGGTTAATTAAAACTATTATTTTCAAAGAGATACATTTCCATACAGAACCTAATCCAACCTTGGATCTGACACATGTTCTGACACCTAATCTAGTGGTTGTTCCAGACCTTGAAACGAAAATACATTTCTGATAAAATTTGAAATTAACTCAACAGGCAGAGAAAAGACTCCTTAATTGGAAAATTTAACGGATGGATAGTAAATTAAATACAGAGGCACTCAGGAGATTCAAGTTATTATGTAGCCTTAATTCATTTCCGAATTAGATCCTATCATACAAACATCTTTTAAAAATCAATTTTCAAATTGTACATGTCGCTTTTCCAAAACAATTAATACTATTAACTACCAGAATTCAACCTCTGACAGTGAACCAATAGAACACCACAATATACATTTATAAAATAAAATCAAAGATAAATGAAGAGGAAGAACAATAACTCAAATTGGTAAATTTTGGGTTGTTCAAAGGATGACATCAAACTCAGATTTAAAATTTTGGACCACTTACGCAGTGAAATATATGCAAGCTACAATTTTGTTTTGGGTAACTGATTGACCAAGAAAATAAAGTTTAAAATTTTGATAAGTAATCGAAGGAAGCGAACATAAATGGGTTTGAATTTTCTAAGAGGTGGAAGAAATTGATAACCCACAGTTAATCAATTTCGAATTCTATTTGGTAATTTTAAAATCGTTTGTATAAATAGGGTAGCATCTAAAACACAACGAACATAATATTTTCCAATTCCATTTGCCTAAAATTTTGTAGAGATAAAAATATCACATTGTGAATTGATTGGTAGCATTCCAAAGGACTCTAATTTGATACTGTCATTTAATTAGCAGTGGTTATAGAGTCTCCATGGAATTCTTATTCCAGGAAAATTTTTAACCATTACACAATGAAAACGAATCTAGAAAATTGATTTGGGAAAAAAGCTTAACACAAAATAATTAAAATTATAACAACACCATAAACAAAGTTTTTTTCTCAGAAGTTGAAATATGAATCGGTAAATGCAAGAGCTATTCATTCCTTCAGGATTTTTCCGAATATTATATCCCTCTCATATACTAGGTACATAACATAATACATAAATTAATATAATTTTAACATGTTCAATAGATAAGCAACTAACAATGATCAAGTAAGAATGAAAATTGGTTTGCAGAAATGAAAGGATGGTTAACAGGAATTTCCAAAACATATTCAACATCCAGAATGCATCCAATCGCAACTTTCAAAATGATAATTTAATTTAGAATATTGATATACACCCAACTATAACGAGCAAGGAAAATTCATTTTCTGTATAAATATATTTCAACTAACAATCATCAATCATTCTAGCGTTCTTATGGCCAGTCCCACACAATTAGCGAATAAGTAGAATCTAAAATGGATTGATCAAAATGGTGGAACAACTACCAAGGAATTCTAGTATATTTAGTTGAAATATTTATAAAGGAAGCGTTTCTAGAACTCTTTTTTTTTTCACAAAAAACCCATCAAGGAGATTTTCAAGACAATATCAAATGTATGAAGAAATTTATGGAAATGTTTTATACTTTATTATACAAATCAAAATTTATTACAAATACAATTCTTAGAATTAAAATAATGTAACCAATGAAGATGTTCCTTAAAGGTGATCTCCCGCAACTGATGTTCCTTTCGATCTCTTTCTTGCTAATCGTTGGCACTTCAGCCGTACCTTCCAACAAACGCTAGGGGTACTCTTCTTCCCCCTTAGCCCCACTAGCAACAAAGGGACCAAGAACAAAAACTAGAAATATGATAGCACCAAGTTTTCCACACACCCAACTCTCACAAGTAAAAAATAGTCCCAAAATGATTTTAGCAACATAAATTTACCAATATCCAGTCCCCCTTTCCCATCTAGACCGTTTACTTGTAGAGACCCCACCGTTATGACTACAAGCGACCCAACACGATATATATATTTTTTTAAAGCAAGACAGAAACAACAACAATAGTTAAAAAACAAAACTTGACGAAGAACACAACACACGCAAATCAGGCAATAGTAAACAATGACTCAGAAACTAGAACATCAGGAAACTGGATGAAACATGCGATAGTTAATAGACAAATAAAAATGACTACCAGACTGACAGAAGAAAGACAATGCCTACAAGCTAAAGGAAAAAATCAACCACCCGACACAACAACTTCGATGACCAATAACCAGAAAACCTCTACGATGCGCAAAACCCAACGCATTGAGGTGTTATAGAACCAAGTACCAACATCAATTACAACCAACACACGCCCATACAGGGAAGCACAAGACTTTGGCTAGGTTATCATTTTCATCTATCTAACAAGGCGTGCAATGATCCCCTCATTAGGAGTCATGTTGTCACAAGGTGATAGGCATGACAAAAAACCTAGCGCAACATAAATTATCCGGACCAATAATCCAAGAAAAATCCAACGTGCTAGGAGACCGAATTAACTGTCAAACACATGACGACTAACCCAAGCACCCACTCGACAAGTCCACTAGACCCAAGGGAATTTGATGACTATAACATTCACATGGAACATTAATTCCTTGCGCAACAATTTCTATTGTAAACATACATCAATCTGTACACATTAAGTAATTATCATCAAACAATTATCTCATTGTAACTATTTTCCAATTCCAACATCAGATAAGTAATTTCCTAAGGAGAAATTCACTATTTTTAAACTGAAACAAATATGAAACATGTCCTTGAACAATATAAGTTGTTGTCTTTTAAAAACTGAAATAGATGTAGGTATTTCCTAAGGCTGATTTCGCTATCAGGTAAATAGAAGCAAATATGGAACATGTATTTTTAAACAATAACAAACATGTCCTTTAAAACTGAATATGCTATCTAGCGTGGATACGTTGTCTAAAAATTTTGATATCGTAGTCATTAACATTATTATACGGCTTTCCATCCTATTTTGTAACATTATGATAATTCTCTCTATGTTTTCCAGTAAACATGATTATCATATCGATGCCTAGTAATCATTGTTATTATCTCGTTGTCTAGTAAACATATTTATTATATCGCTTTCTATGTTGTCTAGTAACATTATTGAATGAGAATGCAGTCTAAACATTAGGAGTAAAATGCAGTCACCTATAAATGCTGTCACATAAGAATCGTTATCACATAAGAAGTAAAACGCTCTCACCTGTGGTAGTAAAACACTCTCATATTCAAGCAACATTTATCGGTGTGTAAACATTACTAAATCTCTATGTAAATATTATTGAGATCATTGAGTAGATATATCGTTGTTGAATTATATTTCAAGGGGGGAATTAAACTCAAAATTACAGTAATCGCTCTCATTATTCATTATATGAGTTCTCTATCATAAATGAAATTGGCTAACATGGAATCACTATATAAATTGCCTTCATAAAAACAAAATCGGCTATTAACACAGTCACACCCTATCACATGATATCTACACATTAACACGCAGTAATTTGTTGGTAACACATGATTCATCAATGCAGGTACAATGGCCATGGAAACGTTGTTAAATTTGTGGTTCATCAATGCAGGTACAACAACAAGAAATTAAATTGTGGTCCATTCAATATGGTAAACTCGCAATCAATAGACATTTAATTCGCAGAGAAATAAATGGTATTTTTGCCATAAAAACAGATGAAATCACAGAGAAAAAATAACTGAAGATGTTTTCATTTATATACCTAGAATTGCAGAGCCAAAAGCAAGATAAGGTTTTCATGACTATAAATGAAATCGCAGAGGTAAATCGCCAAAATCTTTGTGCAATCCCTACAAGGTGTCAAAAAATGTGTAGGGAGGAAGCTGGGTTGTGTGCCATGAAAAATAGTGATTGGATGTAGGGTAAAATGCCCAAAAAAAAGTGGGTTGAATGATGGGTGATGGCCAAGAAAAATGTGGTGTGGATTTTGTGTAATATGGCACAAAAATCATGCTATGAAGGTGATGTAATGGTCCACGAAATTCACAGTATGGAAGCTGTGTAAAACGCCACAAATTAATGGGGTGAGTGTTGTGTGTTGGGCTGTGAATGTAATATCGTGAGTGTTGTGTATAATACAATTTTAAAGGTGGATTCAACGCTAAGAAAAATGGGTCACTTCCCAACAAGTTCATAGAGTAAATTTATATTTTAAAACTGAATTTTAAAAACTCTTTGAAAGGGGATCTTTGTCCAGCGAAATCGCAGATATAAAATACATTTAACAATGAAATAAAAAACTCTACTAATTGGGATATTTGTCCAATGAAATCGCAGAGATAAGTTATTCGAAAACACGGGCGGAGATATATCAATCTAGAACGCAGGGATTTTCATTCAACTAAGAGGTTTATCATTCACAATGCATATTTTTGTCATTAAAAATGCAAAGATACTCAATCGCAAGAAGGTGCATGGATCATTGATTAATCACAAGAGAAAAATGCAGAGATAAGTAAGGGATAGATAAATAGGTGAAAAATGTATCCTTCACTCATCATCCATGCACAAAAAATCAGGGCATTTGAATCTATAGGTCTTTAAACACTAAAGTGACAACCGTCGATTCAGCTCCTCCCGACTGCTCATCCACAGACTAATGACTAAAGAGATAAGGGAAAAACAAAAATGTCTTTGTAATGACCAATAAAACAAATACAGAAAAGTCATAGCAATTAAGTTTTGGGTTCACCAAGGGAATCAATTCAAAATGCAGTGAGAGTCAGGATGGGATGACCTTAAGTTCATTGATTATAAAACATTGAGTAGAACATAATATTTACACAATATAAGTATAGTAATGAAATCATAGGAACATTATAAAGCTACCATTCAAAAATATATGCATGCGTACCTTTTCCAAATGTGAAAGCATTGATTCATTGTCTCATGCGCGCTCCATCCATCTCCCGCTTATTGGCTGATGTGACCTCACCGGCACCTCCCAACCAACTCTAGGGTTACTCTTCTTACCCCTGAGCCCCCCAAGCCACAAAGGGGCCATGCACACAATACCAGAAAACTGCTAGCACACAACTCACCTCGTAAGGTCGAGCTACCACTCGTTACCCAAGCTAGGTATCCCAACTCCCACAAGAAAAGTTCAATCAAGACAAAAATTTAGCAGCATACCATTACACATAAATATACCATCCATACTCCTCCTCCTCCATCCTTTTTATAGAGTTTGTAAGTAATTAGTGTCTCAAATTCTCATTAAATTCCTTCTTCAGTTAATTAAATTCGAAAAACCTCTCCCGTACACATGTCACCCATCCCCTAGTTGCACCATAAAATTAATTTTATTAATTAATTAATTATTCCTATTTCCCTCATCCACCTAAAAGTTTTCCTAAAAACTCTCCTTGGTGTCCCAATATTCCCTTACAAATGTTAAATGACTCACGCCTTACTTTATTCCTAGTTGAGTTCATAAATAGCAAGTTCCCAAGGCAAGATTCCTTGCTAAGTTAGACATTCATCTTTTTCTTTATGTTTCCCCTTTTCTTTAGGTTTCCCCTTTTTATTTAAGTTTCCTATTTCTTTTAAGTTTCCCTCTTTTTCCTTTTTAAGTAAACAAATCAATTTAGCAAGTGTAGATGAAACAACCATTTACCCTTTTTCTTCTTTAATTAAAAATTAATTTAACAAGTGTAGATGAAACAACCATTTCCCTTTTTAAAATTTTAATCATCCATGATAATTTGAATTTATTACCCCCTTTCTCGTTACATGTTTGTTTATTATTATTATTATTATTTACCAAATGTTCTACTTACACCTAGGTTTTAATTTCTCTAGGCTCGATGACTTTTTTATTACGGAAAAATGTTTTTAATTCGTACTTATCACCTCATTCATTTTAAGGCCAACTAGGTTTATTCACTTTACCAGTTAAAATTGTGATGTGTCTTTCAGGATGAAATAGGTGATCCAAGGGTGCCACTCGCATCCTTTCATTTTCCTTGCACAATGTTCCCTTCAAGATGCACTATGTGCTCCAAGGGTGCCACTCACCTCTTTTAATTTTCCTTGTGAGACGTGCCCTTCAGGATGCACTATGTGCTCCAAGGGTGCCACTCGCCTCTTTACTTACTTGGTAGACATCAAAAACCCGAGTCAATACTCCTCTAGGTGATCTTGGGGGAGATTAAGGGCCTCTAAGGAATAAGGCCCCTGCCTTATTATGCACCTCTTAGAATCATCGTGAGAGACTATCGTAGTCTTCCCTCATGACATCGTGGGCCTTCTCGAACTAGGTAATCATTAACCTACATTTTGAGCCATGGGGAGATTTATAATAGGTCTCATCAGGGATGCTCCCACACCTCTCCCTCAAAGTCTCTGGTTGTCATCTTTGGTTGTCATGCGTGAGCCCTCTAATCCACATGTGAGTCTGATTGAAAAGATATCCTCAGCCTACATCCATCAATGAATCATGTTAGCAATAATAATTAATCATCATAACATCTAATCATATGTACACATGTCACATCAACAATATTCAACCCAACAGTCCACTCCCTGACTCGATCCGGAGTCCAAGGGATTTCATCGATGCCTCTGCATCCTCAAGTTCCAAAGTCCTGCACACTCAGGAGAACCCGGGAAATAGCACATGTCTATGTCAATTCAAAAAAATAACATATCTCCATATCCATAATGCCTCATAATCATAATCAAACGACCAATAGTAATAATCTAGATAACTTGCAAGCAAGTGTCCTCAAAGAATAAGTTCTCTTAGTGCACACAAGAGTGGGATGTTAGATACACACCCTCTTGGTCTAAACTTCATCATGAAGTTTAATAGTATGTAAGTGTCGATAAAAAGTGTGTCACAGTATCATAAGTCTATTTATGAAACAAAAATTGAAATTGTTGGCTCATATCATATGCATCCTCCCAGGTCGCTGAGTGTGGATGATAGTTGTCCCATTGGACCTTGACCTAATCTATTGTTCGAAGTCATAGTTGTTGAATGCGATGGTCCAGGATGTGGATTGGCTTAGTTTTGAGAGCACCCTCATCAGATACCTACAAGGAACTCATGTCAATAACATCTGTAGGATCACTAATATAATGTCTCAAAACAGATACGTGAAAAATATCGTGCATATCCCTCAACGAAACAGGAAATGCTAGTTGATAAGCCACGGGCCCCTTCCTTTCAAAACTCTCAAAAGGTCCCATGAACCTAAGAGATATTTTAGCACCATTTCCAAACTTGATCTAACTCTTATGCAGTTTCACCCGCAAGAATACTCGATCGCCAACTTCGTAACTACGGTCGGCATGATGTGCATCGACATAACTCTTTTGTCCATCCTATGCTTCCTTGATCCTTTGTCTTATTGTTTTCATTTGATCCTCCATTTCTTGGATCACTTCTGGTCCCACCAGGACCCTATCCTCAATTCTATCCCAACTTAAAGGTGTCTAGAACGGTCTCCCATAAAGAAACATGAAAGGTGCCATCTTAATGGTGCTTTGATAACTATGGTTATATGCAAATTATACTAGTGGCAAGAATTATTTCCAATGCTTTTGTTGTTCCATCACGTACATGCGCAACATGTCCTCTAAGATTTGGTTTGTTTGTTTGATCTGCTCGTCTGTCTCCGAGTGATACGTAGTACTAAAGTTAATTTGGGTTCCCAATGCCTCTTGGAAACTAGTCCAAAATCATCCAGTAAACACTAATACGCGATCAGATATAATCCTCTTCGGAACGCCATGGAGCCTCACAATATCACTGATGAAAAATCTAGCTATGTCAGGTTCCTGATATGTTATATGCAAAGGAATAAAATGAGCACTCTTCATCAAAGTGTGAACTAAAAAAAAATTGAGTCGTGTCTCCTTGCCGTCAGTGGCAATCCAACAATGAAATCCATCGAAATGACCTCCCATTTCGATTATGAAATAATGTGTGGTTGTAGTAATACTACTAGATGTCTATGTTCAACCTTCACCTGCTGATATTATAGACATATTGCCACATAGTTGACTATGTCTACCTTCATTCCTTTCTAGAAGAATAAGGGTTTAAGGTCTTCCCTCATCTTCATGACTCTCAGGTGAGACATGTACACTGCTGTATTATTTAGGATCAAAATCCTCAATGCGTCGTTCGATGGTACGTAAATTTTATTTTTAAAACTCCATAATTCATCAACGTCAAATGTAAATACTTCAAATCTTGAGACCATCATTATGTTATGTCTGATAAAATCCTTGGTCTCCTTGTACCAGTCATCGTCACGCTGTAAAGTTAGAATTTTTTCATGTAGATTCGTCTGAAGAGGCACCACAAAAAATATGTGGGGTCTCGAACTCAATGCATCCACCACTCTATTCACTATACCTTTTATGTAATTCATCTCTAAATCGTACTCACTAATAAATTCCAGCCAACGTCGTTGTCGTGCATTCAAGTTGCTTTGCGTAAAGATGTGTTGTAGTCCACAGTGGTCCATTTTTAGTTCATATTTCCAAGCAATAAGGTAGTGTCTCCAAACTCTCAAGGCATATACAATTCATAAAAACTCCAAATCGTGCATTGTATGGCTCTCCTCATGCCTTCTCAACTTCTTTGAGATGTAAGCGATCACTCGACCGTATTGCTTCAAGAATTCACCTAAGCCTTCCTTGGATGCGTCAGTGCATACCAAAAAGTTTGTGTCCATGTCGGGGACCTTTAGTATCAGTGTCGTTGTCAACAAATCCTTGAGCCTCTGAAGTGCCTCTACGCATTTATTGGTCCAAACAAACTTCTTGTTCTTCTTCTAGAATTCCGTAATCATATTTTTTATCCTTGAGAAACCCTCAACGAACCGTCGATAGTACCTTGATAAGCCCATGAAGCTATTCACTTCCGTGACATTTTTTGGCACAGGCCATTCCATAATAGCCTCGATCTTTGTTGGATCCATGGTGATACCTTCGTCGGAGATGACATGCGCTAAGTAGTGAATCTTCGATTGATAAAATGATCATTTCGACAATTTCCCATACAATTTGTTCTCTCGTAGACACTAGAGTACCAAGCACAAGTGCTTTTCATGATCCTCCATCATCCGAGAGTAAATCAAAATATCGTCAATGAATACTTGGATGAACTTGTCCAAGTATTCACAGAACACCCTGTTCATCAAACTCATAAATAACCTAGGGGTGTTTTTCAATTCAAATAGTAAAATAGTAAAATCATAATGTACAAACCTCATCTTAAAGGCAGTCTTAGGGACGCCATCCTCCCTGATTCGTAACTGGTGATACTCTGATTGCAATTCAATATTTGAAAACATCCTCACACCTTTCATATGATTGAACAGATCATCAATCCTTGGCAACGGGTATTGATTCCTGATCGTTACCTTGTTCAATTGATGATAGTCAATGCAGAGTCTCCATGACCCATCCTTCTTCCATATAAAGATAACAAGCACACCCCACGGTGACACACTTGGACATATAAGTCCCATGTCCAGCAACTCCTTCAGTTGCATTCTCAACTCCTTAACTCCAGGGTCAACATATGATAAGGTGTTCTTACTATCACTTGAATACCTGGTTTTAGTTCTATGGTAAATTCCAATTCCCTTTCCGGTGACATCCCAGGTAACTCCTCTAGGAAGATGTCTACAAACTCTCTTACCACCAGAAGGTGTTCTATACCTTTCGCTACTCCCTTCTCGTTTAATGCAAGGATATCATAAATCTTACATCCCTTGTGCATGCTCTTCCATAGCTGTAAGGAAGAGATGAACCTCAGGGAAAATCCTTGGTTCCAACCTACAATCATGCATCTTTTTCCCTCATCATCGACCAAGCTCAACCATTTCATATTATAGTTGAGTATCACCTCATTCAATTCCAACCAATCCATACCGATCACAATGTCATAAGATCCTAAGATCGTGACGTATAGGTTGGACCTGGTGATAGAATCTCCCTGATTAAGGCTACAATACATAACCTTCCCTCCAACCTTTTGTTTGGATCCCGAATCCATCTCTACAAAGATAAACTCATCATGTTCGACTACCTTTACCTTAATTATTTTTAGTGCTGCATCAGAAATGAAACTCTTTGTAGCACCTGGATGAATCAAAATACTAAGGGTCTGGTCAGCGACGGTACCTGACGTCTTGAGCACAGTCGAATGGTGATCTTCCCGACAGTTGTTCACCATTGCATGAATCCGATGGGCCTTGCCCAAATATCACATGGTAGTGGGTTCGGTTGATCCATATGTTGGATCATGTTGTCATTGATGCCAATGGTTTGATTGATTGATGTCATTGATTGATGTCAAGTGATTGATTGATATCAATGAATTGATTGATTGATTGATGAACAATGTAGATGTATTGTCCTTGATGAGAATGCATAGATGAAGATGGATCAATGAGTTGTTATTGATATGTTGAAGATGGATCAATGATTTTTCATTGATACATGATGAAGATGGATTCTTTGATATATGATGTATAGTTTGATTGATGCAAAGATGAATCATTATAGTCTTATCATGGTTGATATAATGTACAAATGGATGAACTCCAAAGTGGTCCCCTTCATGGTGAAAGCCCTCATGGAAAGACTCTTTGTGGACTGAGTTATCCTAGAAGAATGGTTGAAGGACCCATGCTTGAATGTGGAATAATGATATGAATATCAGTGATTTTTTTGGTGAAACTATCCTAGATGGATAGTTCTTTTCATTCCATTTTCAGTGGTATGTGGAATGTCACATAACTCCTCACGGTTTGAGAGTTATGGACTTACAAAGTTGAAGGACCCCCATATGATGGATTGAAGCCCAATAAGGTCAAAGAAGTGAAAGTGTCTTAAAAGAAGAATTATTATTTAAATGATAAAGAGAGGTGACAAAATCAAGAAGAAATATTTAAATGATAAAGTATTGGAGAACTTTATATTTATGGAAAGTGGTTAACCCTAAAATAAAGAAAAGAGGTTAAGTAACCTAGAAATGGGTTAAGTGACCTAGAGGATGAAAGTATAAATATGATAGCAATGGTCTCTTGTAAACATCCTTTCTGTGGATCAATGGAGAGATTCTTGTGAGATTATCTTGTGGAGTATTGATGGAGAGCTTCTTGTAAGAGTATCTTTGGTATGGATCTCTTGAGCATGATTGAAGATCTATTCTGAGGAAGAAAGAAAGAGGACAATCTCATGGATGCATCAAAGTTTCAGCAATGTCAGAGATCTTGATGAATAAAGTCTCATATCTTTAGAAACCCTAGTTTCTCAGGTATACGCGCGCTGTAATGGACCAGGGAACGTACACACATGGACTGTATGAGCACATGGAGCGTACAGTGGATGGAATGACGAAGACTTTTTTTTGACCTAGTGCCAAGCTCTTGGATGATGAGGCAGGTTCCAAATATGCATTCTATAGGCTCAGATCTATCACTAAGACACCGGTATGGTTACATTATTGTTTTGATGGATACTGTTGTTTGATGTGTTGTGAATTATTAGGGAATTCTTGGTATGGCTTCTATGATATGGTTCAGTTTGGATGATTTGGTTGATGGAGTGAGCAGTACTCTTTGGATTCAGTGGTCACATGATTGCTATTGTATACTGGTTGTTTATACATGTTTGATATAGCATTCATATTGATTTATTTTGGAGCATGAGAAAGCTATTGGAAATCTTAGAGATGTTTTGATTGGCTGGTGGTCAGATTTTACAGTCCAAGATAGAAGAGAATGATATATTGATTGTAGAGAATCTAAGTTGATCTTGAAGGACAAACCCTAATAGATCAGAAGGTATACATAGGTTGTTGTATACACTGGCTATGTGCATACATGAGCTATAGTGAGCCAGGGCATGTACACATGCTGGATGCACTACTGATAGGTCGTGTACCTGTTGACAGATTGATATCTATTGAGGATTTTTTCCTCATCTCATTTGTTGTTGAGGGTGTAAGATGAGTCTTGCATTATAGATCTGGTTCTCTTGTAGAGTTGTACTATATTTAGTTGTTGTTGTTGAAATAATGTAACTGCGAAGAGCATTCTTATTATTTTGTTATTGGATTAAATCCCCATTGTGTATTAATCATGTCATTATTATTATTTTTATTATTAGATTAATCCCCATTGAGGATTAATCAAGTCAGTAATTGTATAAGGACCAAATCCC
>ML778947.1:1478935-1502030 GCA_009831015.1 Picea engelmannii
CTGTGTCTATTGTGGATGTGTATTTCTCAGTGATCTTGTTCATATTATGCTCTTATCTTATGAAATGCAAAGAACTATAATATCAGCATAAAACATTAACAATTGTTGGAAAACCCCCAGATTGTTGTCCATAATAAAAATAAAAATTGTACATACATATTGTGTTCTTTTTGTTCCTTGTGGTGATGACTTGTTGATGATATATTGTTGATATATGTTGTTGATATAAGTTCACATCTAACTGGTTATAAATTACAGCAATGGGTAATGAGTAAATATTGAATATTAACTAAGGTGTTTTGTGTAAGAGGGAAGTTTTGGGAGAAAGAGCCTTGCCCTTTAAGTGTGGTATGTGTGTCCAAAAATTGGTTTCAGATCAGGCCTTCACTACAAGCCTTAACAAGCTTGAAGGAGATCCATAGACACACAAAATGGAAGATGAAGTTCCAATCCTTGATGAGGAAAAATATTATACTTGGAGAATAGAGATGAGATTAGATTTGAAGACAATAGGAGAAATAATTTGGAAGGTAGCCATTGGTGGATCATTTCCGTTGAAGAACAAGTCAAAGTCTACAGATCAAAGGGAAGGAAAGAAGAATGATGCATTGGCTCTCAAGACCATTCTTAGTGGACTCTCAAGCCCTATCAAAGACATCATCAGACAATGCACTTCCGCCAAGGATCTATGGCTAAATCTAGAAGAAACATATCAAATCAATAAGGAGAACGAATATGTTGAAGACCACTCCATCAAGATTATCAAAGGTAAAGAATCTTCAAAAACCCTTGATTGTATTATTTCCAACTGTGATCTTGAAAAAATTTCAAGTGAAGATAAAGAATCAAGTGATGATAGCACAAAGGAAGATATTGAAGGTAAAGAATCTCCAAAGACTCTTGATTGCAATGATTCAAAATGTGATGATGTTGAATTTTTCTCAAGTGAAGAAGATGATCTAGAAACAGTTTGTGTAAAGTTTGATGATAGTTATCCCATAGAAAGAATAGAACAAAATCTATTAGAACTTCAAAAGGAAATTGAAGAGGGTTTATATAGATATATAAGTGATCAGTTTTATACACACTATAACTATGTTTCAGATAATACTAAGAAGTTTCTTAGGAGGATTCAAAGGTACATCTTGAAGTTAAAGGGAATTCTCAAAGAACAAGAAGAGAGCTATAAGACTAAATTATAATAAAAGAAAGAAGAGATCCCAAGACTAAATAATTAAAAAGAAGATATGAAGGTAGAGGATGAGATTAGAAAAAGTTTTGAAACTATTTTCCATCTCAAGATCCAAATTGAAGAAGCCAAAAGGGTAGAAGAACTTTTGAAAAATCAAATTAATGAAAAAGAGGAGTCATGTTGTAAGTTAGAAGCCAAAATTGTTGACCATAGAAAGAAGGTAGAGAAGTCAAAAAAATTCTTGAATAGCTCAAGAATCTTGGATGAGATATTGGAAAGTCAAATATCACCATGTGATAAATCAGGTCTTGGATACAAAGGAGAAGATACACATGTTGAAGAAAGCACCTCAAAGAAGCATGAGGTAAGTCCATCAAAGAAGGAAGACAATGTTGCAAAACAACCATCTAGACAAGGCAAAGAAAATCTCAAAAGAACAAAGCAAACAAGACATCAAGAAGCTACTTTTGGGACACCAAAGCAAAGGTATGAAAGTATTTTTCATGGGCATTGTTATTCATGTAATGGATATGGTCACAAATCTTTTGAGTGTAGATCTTATGAAAGGAAATATAATGGAATATTTTATAACATCATGATATTTTATAGATGTGATCAAGTAGGACACATTACTGTTCACTGTAACACCATGAGATGCTACAACTGTAGTGGATTTGGCCACAAATCCCAAAAGTGCTGGAATACATGAAGAAATTCCATGATGAGAACTTCAAATAGCATGGCTTGAAGAAGGATTGAAGTAAGAAAGGGAGACATATTTGAAAAGATGGATGATAAGATCTCAAGTTCTAAGGAGAAGAGTCATCTATAGAAGTGGCTGAAGAAGACAGAGTAGCCAGAACAGAATGAAAGACTGAAGGGAAGCTTAAGTAAGTCCTCTACTAAGGCATACACGGATGACAATGGTATCAATCGTGTACATATGCAGGCTGACCTTGAATAGGTCGCGTGAATACATGAGTTTTTTTTTAGAAGACCATGTATATGTGGTAAATCCTTGGGAAAAAGGCAATGCACATGGGTTGCAACTTGATGTGATGGTATAACTCTGTGATGCAGGGTCTGACATGGTTTGTTGCAGGTTATGACACTATTTTGATGTTGTTTTAAATGTTCATCTATTGGATTATGTAAAATAAAATCTCGGGTGCATTGCACTAATCCATGTGTATGGAGGATTTATGTTGATCTGTTGATGTACATGAGTGGTACACATTTTGAGGTTTCATTGATATATCTTATGATGTATTATTGGAAGCCTACCTGTTGAAAACTTGATGCATGCATTTGGCATCTAGATGGGCTACATATTGGGACATGTAGTTGGTGAGTTAATGAGGTGATCATGTTGTACATCATTGATGAGTCATAACTTGATCTATAGTTGATGTATGATTGGTACATTAGTAGAGGCACCTACTAGCAGTTTGATTGGCACATATTTTATGGAGGATTTGGCATACATGTATGGAGATTCATAATATTGTGGTATTGGTGCATGGTGATGTACTTGCTTGGTACAAGTGGTGATACATGTTGGTGTTACTTGATTAGCACAACATTGTGGCACTTGGTTCGTGATAGAGACATATCATGAGTGATATGACACATTTGGCATGTTGGAAGATGCACATGGTTTGCATATTGGTAGATGCACATGGTTGGCATATTGGTAGATGCACATGGTTGGCATATTTGGCACATTGGTGGATGCACATGGTTGGAATATTGGTAGATGCACATGTTGGCATGTTGATAGAGGCATATGATTGATATCTTTTGGCACATTTCATGATGTTGATGGGTGTTGGGCATGATGAGAAAACATTTTGTTACAGGGTGTCCTTGGTTGATATTTTGATCATGATTCTTTATTTCATTATTGACATATCTTTTGATTCATGATGCTTGGTATGGCATGATTTTGATGCATGAATAGGTCCAAGGATCGTCATATGGTAGCATATTGTTCATCTTGCAAAGAAGATAGGGGGCGACATACCCTTAGGGGGAGTCATTCTTCTTCCTATGATTCTAGGAGGAGATGTTTATCACATGAATACCTAGAAAAGAGCCTTATATTTGAAGAAAGAGCACAGAGGCATAATTCTAGGGGGAGAAATGGTCATAGGGGGAGTGTGTTCGATGTATCTCCAACATTACATCTGAGTGATATCCCTTGATCAAAAGGGAAGAGATTATTCAAAGGAAGATCAAAGGCACTCAAACAGGGGGAGCAGCCCCAAGGAAAGTTCAAGCAAGGGGAGAAACCCCAAGGGGAGAATGTCCCTTTTCCATTGATGTCAAAGGGGGAGAGATAATCACATTGATGTGATTGAGGATTATTGATTGGGAGAGATAGTCACATTTCGGAGAGATAGTCACATTGACTATTGATGTAAATCATGCCTTATCTACATGTTGACATCAATAATTGGTAATTGGTGTTGACATCAATGTTGGTATTTCCATCAATACCAAAGGGGGATATTGTTGGATCATGTTGTCATTGATGCCAATGGTTTGATTGATTGATGTCAAGTGGTTGATTGATGTCAATGGATTGATTGATTGATTGACGAACAATGTAGATGTATTTTCCTTGATGAGAATGCATAGATGAAGATGGATCAATGAGTTGTCATTGATATGATGAAGATGGATAAATGAGTTTTCATTGATATGATTAAGATGGATCAATGAGTTTTCATTGATACATGATGAAGATTGATTCTTTGATATATGATGTATAGTTTGATTGATGAAAAAGTGAATCATTATATTCTTATCATGGTTAATAAAGTGTACAAATGGATGAACTCCAAAGTGAGCTCCTTATGGTGAAATCCTTCACAAGAAGATGCTTTGTGGATTGAGTTATCCTATAAGAATGGTGGAAGAACCCATGCTTGTATGTGGAATAATGATATGAAGATCAGTAAATTTGTTGGTGAAACTATCCTATATGGATAGTGTTTGTCATGCCATTTCCGGTGGTATGTGGAATGTTAGTATAACTCCTCACGGTTTGAGAGTTATGGACCTACAAAGTTGAAGTACCCCCATATAATGGCTTGAAGCCCCATAAGGTCAAAGAAGTCAAAGTGCCTTAAAAGAAGAAATTATTATTTAAATGATAAAGAGAAGTGAGAAAATCAAGTATGAATATTTAAATGATAAAGTATTGGAGAACTTTATATTTATGGAAAGTGGTTAACCCTAAAATAAGGAAAAGAGGTTAAGTAACCTAGAAATGGGTTAAGTGACCTAGAAATGGGTTAAGTTACCTAGAGGCTGAAAGTATAAATAAGATAGAAATGGTCTCTTGTAAACATCATTTTTGTGGATCAATGGAGAGATTCTTGTGAGAATATCTTGTGGAGTATTGATGGAGAGATTCTTGTGAGAGCATCTTTGGTATGGATCTCTTGAGCATGATTGAATATCTATTCTGAGGAAGAAAGTGAGAGGAGGATCACATGGACGCATCAAATTTTTTGCAATGTCAGAGATCTTGACGACAAAAGTCTCGGAGCTTCAGAAACCGTAGTTTTGAGGTATACACACACTGTAATGGGCTAGGGCCCATAGACATGCAGGATGTATGAGGACATGGCGCGTACAGTGGATGGAATTATGAAGACTTGTGTTTGAGCTAGTGCCAAGCTCTTGGATAATGAGGCAGGTTCCATATCTACATTATATGGGCTCATATTTATCACTAAGACACTGGTATGGTTACATTATTGTATTGATGGATACTATTGTTTGATGTGTTGTGAATTCTTAGGGAATTATTGGTATGTCTTCTATGATATGGTTCAGTTTGGATGATTTGGTTGATGGAGTGAGAAATACTCTTTTCCTTTAGTGGTGACATGATTGTTATGGTATACTAGTTTTTTATACATGTGTGAGATAGGATTCATATTGATTTATTTTGGAGCATGAGCAAGCTATTGTAGAGATTGGAGATGTTGTGATTGGCTGGTGGTCATATTGGACAGTCAAAGACAGAATATAATGATATATTGATTGAAGAGACTTTGAGTTGATATTGCAGGACAAACCCTAACAACTCATAAGGTATACGCAGGCTGTTGTATACATTGGCTATGTGCATATGCAAACTATAGTGAGTGAGACACATACACACGATGGTTGCACTACTAACAAGTCGCGTACATGTTAACATATTGATATTTGTTGAGGATTGTTGCCTCATCTCAGTTGGTGTTGAGGGTGTAAGATGAGTCTTGCATTATAGAGTCGGTGCTCTTGTAGAGTTGTACTCTATTCAGTTGTTGCTGGAAAACCACCAGATTGTTGTCCATAATAAAAAGAAAAATTGTACACGCATCTTGTGTTCTTTTTGTTCCTTGTGGTGATGACTTGTTGATGATATATTTTTGATATATGTTGTTGATATTTGTTCACATCTAACTAGTGATAAATGACAACAATGGGTAATGAGTAAATATTGAATATTAACTAAGGTGTTTTGTGTAAGAGGAAATTTTTGGGAGAAAGAGCCTGACACTCATTCACGCCCCCCTCTAAGTGCGGTAGGTGTGTCCAACACCATATGATATAGTCTTCTCCACTAGGAATTTGTGCTAGTAGTGTGGCTCCCCACATGTCCAACACCCCTTCTTTGGTCCAGTACTTCTGGTACCTGAAGTAGAAGTTGACAGCCCACCGACCTAGAACCCTGTTCTGTTCTTATGAAATGGAATAAACTACTATTGTTGTGGTTGACACTACTATTGGTGTTGTGGTCCTCAGTAAGGAGACCATTGTTGAGGCATTGTTCGTCGAGGTGCAGTGAAAGTGGATCCTCTCTGGAAGCCACGATATCACGGTGAATTCCTAGTTGGTGTCTGATGCTTTGGCACCATACGACCGCCCTATCGTAAGGCATTGAACTCATTGAGTTGGAGTTCAATCAATTCCTCCAATATATTCCTCTCTTGGAATCGTTCCTTAAACAATTCCCATGACATGTCTTCGATGCCCATGTTCAATTGTGGTAGGAGTGTCATCCACCATAGAAGAGCACTCCCCTTCAATTGAAAGACCACCATGCAAACCTTATTTTTCGAGGTATAGTCACGAAGTGCAAAGCACATCGCCATATTATCCAACCATGCCTCGATGACTGCGTTGTTTGGGGCACCAAAAAACTCGATAAATTTGACCTTCTCGAGTTCACGATGAATGCTACTAGTTCCGACTCGAGCGTGCGGTGGACCCTCAGGGGGTGTCGACACCCTGGCCTCATCTCTATGCAAACGGTTGATCAGTTCCTTAGACATCTACTGAAAGGACCTCATCATCACAACCGCATCACCCACCACTATCTTTTCCTTCCCAAAAACCTATCCGTCTCCCTAGGGATTAGATCCCTGAGGTGTGGATGCTACTGGGGGCATCGTGCCTCCTTCCCTAGCACCCTGTCGTCTTCCTCTATTGCATCCTCTAACCATGATTACCTGCATGAAAAAAAGTCAACTTAATTAGAAACATTATAATCAAATATAAAATCAATGAAAGTCGTAGTGATCCCAAGTTGAGGATCGAACCCACTCTAATACCATATGTAGCAACCCCATCATTATGACTAGAAGTGATGCAACAAAAATGTTTTTTTTTTTTAAGCAGGATGGAAACAATGCAACTTGAAGATGAACACAACACATGTAGATCAGGAAATAGTAAACAATGACTTAGACACTAGCACATCAGGCAACTAGACGAAACATGTTATAATTAATAGACAGATAAAAATGACTACCCACCTGATACAAGAAAGACAAATCCTACAAACTAAAGGACAACATCAACCACCTGAGACAACGAATTCAATGAAAAATAACCAAAAAACCTCTATTGTGTGAAAAACCCAATGCATTGAGGCATTGCAGAACCAAGTACCAACATCAATTACAACGAACAAATGCCCACATTGGGAAGCACAAGACTCCGGCTATATTATCATTCGTGTCTATCTGACAGGGCACACAATGATCCCCTCATTAGGAATCATGTCTTCACAAGACGATAGAAATAACAACAAACCTGAAACAACATAACCTATCTGGACCAATAACCGAAGAAAAATCCAACGCGCCAGGAGACCAAATTAACTGTCAAACACATGACGACTAACCCAAGCACCCAGTATTAAAGTCAACCAGACACAAGGGAATTTAACAACTATAACATTCACACAACACATTAATTCCTTGCGCAAAAATTTCTATTGCAAACAGACATCAATCTGTACACATTAAATCATTGTTATCAAACAATTAGCTCATTGTAACTATTTTCCAATTCCAACATTAGATAAGTAATTTCCTAAGGAGGAATTCACTATTTTTAAACTGAAACAAATATGAAACATGTCCTTGAAACATATAAGTCATTTTTTTTTTAAAACTGAAACAGATGTAAGTTCCTAAGGTTGATTTTGCTATCCGGTAAACATAAGCAAATATGGAACATGTCCTTTTAAATAATAACAAACATGTACTTTAAAATAGAATATGTTATCTAGTATGGATACGTTGTCTAACAATTTTGATATCACAGTCATTAACATTATTATATGGTTTTCCATTATGTCTTGTAACATTATGATATCATTGTCTATATTATCCAGTAAACATGATTATTATATCATTGTCTAGTAATCATTGTTATTATCTCATTGTCTAGTAAACACATTTATTATACTATTGTATATGTTGTCTAGTAACAATATTGGATGAGAATGTCATCTAAACATTAGTTATAAAATGCAGTCACCTATAAACACTGTCACATAAGAATCATTATCGCATAAGAAGTAAAATGTTGTCACCTATGGAAGTAAAACACTGTCATATTAAAGAAACATTTATCACTATGTAAACATTACTAAATCGTTGTGTAAATATTACTGGCATCGTTGGGTAGATATATCATTGTTGAATTATATTTCAATGGGGGAATTAAACTCAAAATTATAGTAATCGCTATCATAATTCACTATATGAGTTCTCTATCATAAATTCAATTGGCTACCATGGAATCGCTATATAAATTTCCTTCATAAAATGAAAATCATTGCTATTAACACATTCACACCCTATCACATGATATCTACACATTAACATAGAGTAATTCACTGGTAATATGTGACTCATCAACACAGGTACAATGGCCATGGAAACGTTGTTAAGTTTGTGGTTCATCAATGAAGGTACAAGAACAAGAAATTAAATCGTGGTCCATTCAATATGGTACAATCGCATTCTATAGACATTTAGTTCGCAGAGTAATAAATGGTATTGTTGGCACAAAAATAGATGAAATCGCAGAGAAAAAATAACTGAAGATGTTGTCATTTATATACTTGGATTCGCAAATCCAAAAGCGAGATAACACTGTCATAATTGTAAATGAAATCGCAGAGGTAAATTTCCAAAATCTTTGTGCCATCCATGCAAGGTGTCAAGAAATGCGTAGGGAGGAAGGTGGGTAGTGTGCCAAGAAAAATCATGGTTGGATGTTGGGTAAAATTCCCCAAAAAAGTGGTTTGAATGCTGGGTAATGGACAATAAAAATGTGGGGCAGATTATGGGTAAGATGCCACCAAACTCGTGGTATGAAGGCGGTATAATGATTCACGAAATTGGGAGTATGGAAGATGTGTAATACTCCACGAATTGGTGGGGTGAGTGTTGTGTGTTGGTCCACGAATGTCATATCATGAGTGTTTTGTATAATACAATTTTAAAGGTGGATTCAACAGTAAGAAAAATGGGTCGCTTCCCAGGAAGGTTTCAAAGTATATTTACATTTTAAAAGTGAAATTTAAAAATTCTTCAAAAGAGGATCTTTGTCCATCGAAATTGCAGATATAAAAAACATTTAAAAACGAAATAAAAAACTCTACCAATTGGGATCTTTGTCTAGTGAAATTGTAGTGATGAATTATTCGAAAATGTGGGAAGAGATATATCAATCCAGAATCCATGGATTTTCATTCAACTCAGAGATTTATCATTCAGAATGCAGAGTTTTATCACTAAAAACATAGAGATACTCAATCGTAAGAAGGTGCAAGGATCAGGGATTAATCACAAGAGAAAAATGCTGAGATAAGTAAGGGATAGATAACTGGGTGAAAAAGGTATCCTTAACTCATCATCCATGCACATAAAAGTAGGGCATTTGAATCTATAGGTCTTTAAACTAAGAAGCGATGACTGTCGATTCAACTCCTAGATGACTACTCAAGAACAGAGTAATGACTAAAGGGATAAGGGGAAAACACAAATTTATTTGTAATTATAAATAAAACAAATACAAAAAATTCATATCAATCAACATTTGGGTTTGCCGAGGGAATCAATTCAAAATGTAGTGAACGTAAGGATGGGATGACCTTAAGTTCATTCATTATAAAACACTGTCTAGAACATAATCTTTACACAATAGAAGTACAGTAATGAAAGTAGAGGAACATTATTAAACTACCATTCAAAAATAAATGCATGTGTACCTTTGCCAAATGAGAAAGCTCCGAGTCATTGTCCCAAGTGTGTCTGGTCTAGCTCCCGCTTGTCGATTGATGTGACCTCATCGGTACCTCCCAACCAATGTTAGGGGTACTCTTCTTCCCCCTGATCCCCTCGAGTTGTAAAGGGTCCACACACACAATACCAAAGAACTGTTAAAACCCAACTCACCTAGAAACGTCGAGCTACCACTTGTTACCCAAGATGGGTATCACAACTCCCACAAGAGAAGTTTAGTCAAGACACAAATCCAACAGCGTAACGTTACGCATAAACATCCCATCCAACATAGTCTCCCAAATTCTCATTAAATTCCTTCTTCAGTTAATTAAATTCGAAAAACCTCCCCTGTACACATCTCACCCATCCCGTCATTGCACTAGAAAATTGATTTTATTAATTAATTAATTATTCCTATTTCTCTCACCCACCTAAATTAATTCCTATTTCCCTCACCCACCTTACTTAATTCCTAGTTGAGTTCATAAATAGCAAGTTCCCAAGGCAAGATTCCTTACTAAATTAGGCATTCAACTTTTTCTTTATGTTTCCCCTTTTCTTTGGGTTTCCCCTTTTTCTTTAATTTTCCTATTTCTTTTAAGTTTCCCTCTTTTTCCTTTTTAACTAAAAAAATCAATTTAGCAAGTGTAGATGAAACAACCATTTACCCTTTTTCTTCTTTAATAAAAAATTAATTTAGCAAGTGTATATGAAACAACCATTTCCCTTTATAAAATTTTAATCCTCCATGATAATTTGACTTTAATAAAGTAGTTTGAATTTCATACCCCCCTTCTCATTACATGTTTGTTTATTATTATTATTATTATTTACCACATGTTCTACTTAGACCTAGGTTTTAATTTCTCTAGGTTGGGCGACATTTTTATTAGGGATTTTTTTTTTAATTCTTACTTATCACCACGTTCATTTTAAGGTTGACTAGGTTTATTCACTTTACCAGTTAAAATCGTGATGTGCCCTTCAGGACGCAGTAGGTGCTCCAAGGGTTCCACTCGCCTCTTTCTTTTTTCCTTGCACGATGTTCCCTTCATGACACACTACGTGCTCCAAGGGTTCCACTTGCCTCTTTCTGTTTTCCTTGCACGATGTTCCCTTCATGACACACTACGTGCTCCAAGGGTTCCACTCGAATCTTTATCTTTTTCTTGTGGGACATGCCCTTCATGACACACTATGTGCTCCAAGGGTGCCACTCTCCTTTTGAATGACTTGGTAGACATAAAAAACCCCTGGAGTCAATACTTCACCACGTGATCTTATGGGAAACAAAGGGCCTCTAAGTAATAAGGCCCCCGTCTTTTTGTGTGCCCCTTAGAATCATCATGAGCAACTATCACAGTTTTCCCTCACAACACCGTGGGTGTTCTCGAAATAGGTAATCATTAACCTATAGTTTGAGCCACAACAAGAGTGCTAGTAGGTTGTGGCAGGGTTTCTCCCACACCTCTCCCTCAACGTCTCTAGTTGTTGTGCGTGACCCCTCTACTCCACATGTGATTTTGATCGGCAAGCTATCATCAACCTACATCCATCAACGAATCATGACAGCAATAATAATCAATCATCATAACATCTAATCATATGTACATATGTCACATCAACAATATTCAACCCAACAGTCGACTCCCTTACTCGATCGGGAGTCCAGAGGATTTCATTGATGCCTCTGCATCCTCGAGGTCCAATGTCCTGCACACTTAGGAGAACCCAGTCAATAGCACCTATGTATGTCAATTCAACAAAATAACATACCATCATATCCAAAATGCCTCATAATCATAATCAAATGTCCAATAGTAATAATCTAGATCACTTGCAAGCAAGTGTCCTCAAAGAATAAGTCTGCTCAGTGCGCGAAAGAGCGGGATGTTACATTACTTTATAGGAATTTCCTCACTCACGTATTCCCACAAGCACAATTAATTATATTTTTAATTAAATAAATTAGGATTATTCACCCTCACACTTTTCACCCTCTCCCCAAGTTGCACAAGTAATTACATATTTTATTTTAATTAAAAGTCAATTTCCCTCACATTTCAAAAATGTGCCCTTAAATCGCTCTTAGTTGTCTCTTTATTACACAGATTTTCATTTAATGACTATCTCCTTATTAAATCTTAGTTAGATTTAAAATAAGAGTCTTCTTCTAGTTAGACTAGTGGTATCTAGACTCTAGATACCATCCTATGTGTACACCTATTCTCTCATACTTTATTTCGTTCTTATTTTAAAATTCCCTTTTTAATATTTTCTTGCACACATGTACATTATATCAACTCCTTAGATTTATCTCACTTTTCTTTAGATTGATTTATCTCTAATGTTTTAATTTATTTAGCATTTTATTTTAGTCCCCTAACTAAACTTAAACTTAGTCTTAGTCTTAGAATATCCTTAGACTTTTATTGGGATTTATAATTAATAAAATTACTCATTAATTAATTATTTTAAATACGATAATTTCAAATTAATTCAGCGTTTTCTAGGCCACCTAGATTTATTGACTCAAGTTTTTAATTTAGGCGACCTGCCCTTCAAGACGCACCTCCATGCTCCAAGGGTGCCACTCGCCTTCGTCAGGTTTTGGTAGTTTTTCCAACTCTTAGAGTCAACACTCCAATCGATCGGCCTAGTGAAAGACTAAGGGATTCTAAATAATAAGGACTTCGCCTTATTGCGCACCCCTTAGAAATCTTCATGATTGATTGTCTCAATCCTCCCTCACGACATCATGGATATCTCGAACTAGGTAATTGCAACCTAAAATTCAAGCCACGATGAGAGTACTAGTAGGATGTGTTAGGGACTCTACCACACCTCTCCCTCAATGTATGGTTTTTTTTGCATGACCTCTTTACTCCTTATATGAGTTATATTAGAAAGCATTCGTTAGCCTGCATCCATCGACAAAACACTTTCAATGATCCATATAAAAAATCATACTATAATCAACCATATGTCACATATGTATAAAATGAAATATTCAAACTAATACAATCCACTCCCTCACTCAATCCGGAGTCAAAGGAGTGTAACATCCCGCTCTGGCGCATTGAGAACACTTATTATTTGAGGACACTTGCTCGCAAGTGATCTGGACCCTTTTTATGCTAGACCTTTTATATTTGATTATGATGTGATTGACAGATGACATGATGTGTTACTATTTGAGGTAGACGGGTGCTATTGACTCAGTTTTATTGAGTGTGCAGGGTTTTTGACCTTGAGGATGTAGAGGCATCGGTAGATCCCCCTTGGACTCCAGACTGAGTCAGGGAGTGTGCTTTTGGGTTGATATGTTTATTATGATGTCTCATTTGATTGATGATTTGATGTTGACATTTTTTACATGATTATTGGTGATGCAGGCTGACGATAGTTTGCCGACTTGACTCACATATGGAGTAAAGGGGCCACACACGATTGCTGAGAGGTGAGGGAGAGGGGTGGACAGCAGCCCTGCCACCGCCTGCTAGCACTCCCGCCGTGGCTCGAACTGTACCTTAACGATTACCTAGTTCGAGACGACCTACGATGCCGTGAGGGCCGACTGCGACAGTTGCTCAGGATGATTCTAAGGGGCGCGCAATAAGGCGGGGGCCTTATTCCTTAGATCCCTTAGTCTCCTACTAGTTCACCTGGCAGAGTGTTGACTCCAGGGGTTATAGAGGTCTACCAATCAGTTCAGTTGGCGAGTGGCACCCTTGGAGCACGTGGTGCATCCTAAACGGCACGTCGCACAAAGAAACTTAGTTGACGAGTGGCACCCTTGGAGCACATGGTGCATCCTGAAGGGCATGTCGCCAAAAGAAATTCCAGAGGCGAGTGGCACCCTTGGCGCACGTGGTGCAACCTGAAGGGCACATCGCGATAAAGGTGGTTGAAGGAGTCAGCCTAATTAGCCCTAAGTCATCAGCACCTGAATAAAACCTTAAGCATTACCCTTAACCAATCGTCTCCTAGCTTAGAATCTAAACCCTAAGNGGCCTTAACAAATGAAATTTCAAAAAAAAAAAGGAAAAAAAAAAAAATCAGACCATCACCCTCTCATTATCCTTGTCTACTTAATTAAACTAACCGCCATCGCCTTGATCTTCCAATATCCATATTCCTTTTACTTATGCAGTTCACATTACTAAATCATCAGCCCTCCCCGTAATCCCTCTTTAATTGTTTTATGTAATACATTTACTTTTTCCCTATACTGGTTTGCCATCGCCTTAATCTCTCATTATCCTATGTATACTTATATAATTAATGGTAAATTAAATGATGGATAATGATAAACTACAAAGATAAATGCATGCTTAAATAGAAAAATGAAAATATATATATGTATGTTTATATTATAAACAATTGTAAACAAATAAAGTTAAGCATGTGAAAATTTAAAGGAAATGAATAATGAGCGCACATACTCTTTGTGTTTTTGAAAAGAAAAAAATAAAATAATATAAACAAAATTAATTTTAAAAAGAAAAATAAGAAAATCAAAGGAGAAAAGGGAGGGAAAACCTAAAAAAGAGAGAATTAGGGTTTGAGTCTAGATAAAAGAAAGGGAGAGGGGGAAAGAAGGGGACTTTTTTTTGGAGACTGGTATGGTTATGTTGCCCGACTAGAGACTGGACTGATTTCTGGTAGGAGTTGGGGATTCTCAGCAGACTTGAGTGGTAGCTCAGCCTTGGAGGCGAGCTGAGAAGCTAGTTACTCTCTGATTGTGTGTGGCCCCTTTGTGGCTCGGGGGGCTGAGGGGGAAGAAGAGTACCCCTAGCGTTTGGCTGGGAGGTACCGGTGGGTTCTTCGCGGTCAGCAAGAAGGATCTGGAATGGCGGGAGCACAAGAAACATTGCTGCAAGCGTTAAGGACACATGTATGTAAATCTATGGGTTTTCTATCTTGCTATGCATATTTACAAACTGTAGTTAATGGCTTGTGGAACTTGTAGTTTTCATTGGATATAGTGTGAATTGTGTATATGAACTGTAGCTTAATGGATATTGGCGTGACCATGAAACCCTTACGACCGCTACCCACCTTGTAAATTAAGTATTTACCGTTGTTTTCTTTTTATGAAATTTTTATTGGTTCCTGTTGTAATGGGCGTTTTGGGGCAGTAGGGTTTATTATTTTATTGCTGGGAGTGTATACGGTGTACTGGGTATTTTAAATTGTATTGGGCATTCTTTTTATTGCTTGGGCAGTAGGCGTTGATTTGTTGGGCGTTTTAAAATACACTGGGATTTGTTTGAACGCTGAGTATTGTGAATGTTGGTGGGCATATAAATTTGTTGTGGGTGTGTTTACTTTTGTAAGGGCGTGTTTTCTTTTGGGAGGGCGATTTTTCTTGCCAGGGATGTTTTGCGACTTCTGGGAGTGTATTTCCTTGACTGTGGGCATGCTCACTTCGGTATGGGCGTGTTTTCTTTTGGGAGGGCGATTTTTCTCGGTTGAGTCTTGTAGCGTCTGGTAGCCGCGGAGGTGGAATTCATCAACTTCATTAGAAGCCCTGAAATAGAAGACCTTCTTCTCATTACATAATTGTCACCCAGGTACGCAAAATAGGCTAATTGTTCTCATCGAGTTAGGTTTGTGTTATAATGCCATCTCTGGTTAAACTCAAGTGTTATTCCTGTTATCGCCTATTTCCTTGTCCTGTTGAATTTGTAGTGACACTCAACGTAAATTTAATATGATGCTATTCTTTTTTTACTGCAATGTAATTAAATCGATTTGTAGTTACCGGGTTACCCTTCGGCAATGTTAGGTTTTCTGTTTATGCGTTGAATGTTCTGGGTCATGTGAGAGATTTATGATTAATGATAGAATCTGCGGGAGTTGAGTAACGATGAGCCTTTTTAATGAGCCAAAATACTATATAAATACAATTGATACAACTAAACTATTGTTTCACATGAACTTCATATTTATTTCATTAAACTTAAAAACAATTTCAAATTTACAATGACATTGTGAAGTGAAGACAATATTATATCAAAATAGTGGTGTTATCACAATAGTGACCTAGACTGTTCGGTCAATATAATAGCCTCACTTGTGTTATTAAAAGTTTTCACTAACCAGGAATATGCACAATAGAAGAGATAAAACATTCATTTTTAGTGTCAAACTGTTAAGTGGAATTCAGGCAATACTAGTGTCACTAACCGTGTTTCGTTTTTCATAAAGTGGATAGAAGGAATTACAGGGTAATTGTTTTTTTTTTTCAGTTCTTCCTAAGAGAAGGACAACAAGTAAATTCCTTTGCGGGTGCATTAACTTTTCAAAGATATTGCTTAAAAAGTATTTTATATTAAAAAATGGGTAGTGTGGAATACAAGCACGTAATGAAATACCAAGTGAGCGCTGCATTTTTCCTTAAATGCGCACGCATTTCCTCTCCCCTGCCGTCTTCCTCATGGGATCGGCGTTCGACCCTTACATCTTTGATTTTACCAGTGCTGGGCTCGGAAAACTGTACGTGTATGTTTTCTCAAAATAAAAATAAGAAAATGTGTGTATTTATGGAGAATTTAAAGTAACACGGTAAATAAAAAGGGCGGAACAATTGATACCAGTAACCGATTTTTATCTGTTATTACTTTTTGGTTTTAGCGCCTTTCCATTCTTCATTCCAATGCTAATGGTGTTATTAATGCGCATACCTAAATTACATTATATCCAGTTGTTATTACGTTTTTAGTGCTTCTCCATCTTTCATTTCGTTTCTGTCGGCGCTTTAAATATGCGTGTCAAGTTATTCGTAAAGGCCAGCTATTGGAAGAAGATTGCATTTTGGTTATTGTGATAATCGTCGATGATAATTGTTAGTTAGGGTTTTAGTTACCATTCCCAGGTGTTTCCCCGTTGATTCCCATTTTCCGTTAATCATCGATTAGTTCCTACCCATGTCGTGCAAGGAAGGTTATTAATAATTTAAAATTCATTATTCAAAATGATATGCCAAGTCACCTTTCGCACGGGTATATTTAAGTTCTATTGGGTATTTAGGTGGCAACTTTGGTTGACATCGATTAGGGTAGGTATATCATCTTATGTGGGATTTAGACAGTGGGTATGCCAGAGCCTTTATTGCAGGTGTAATTTGTTTGATTCTGCTCCATTGCCATGCAGTTAATCCCCCATAGTTTCTTCGTTCTCATGACTTAATATTTATTTAACTTGCGATGATCATACTTGTTATTGGCGTTGGTAATATTGGATATTAGTTTTAACACTTGTGAATTGCGTAAAGGTTAAGGTTGTCTAATAGGAATGCAAATGATATTACTGGTTGAAATATCAACGTTAACACTGTTAAGTTACAATATTATTAAATTTTAATATTGGCTAAACTGGGAAGGTAACACTCGTTAAATTACAATGACAATATTTGTTTTAATTGCAATATTAATATAATTACTCGAATGTAAATTTTAGGGGAATCACAATGTTAAGTATTAGTTTACTTATGGTTTAATTGCAATATTATTATTCTTAATGGAATGTTAAAACTAGTTGATCTGCAATGGTAATTAGTGGTTTAATTGCAACTGTTCATATTATTAATGGAAATTATTAATTCTAGCAGAATTTGCAATGTTAAGAATTTGTTTACTTATTGTTTAACTGCAAAAGTAATATTATTCATGGGAAGGTTAATACTAGTTGAGCAATGGTAAGTAGTTCTTAATTGCAACTGTTCCTATTATTAATGGCAATGTTAATGCTGGTAGGATTGCAATGTAAGTAATTGTTTAATGGCCATATTAATTATTATTAATTGAAATGTTATTGTGGGTTGAAATGCGAGGTTGAGTAATTGTTCAAATTGCAATGTTAATTAGGTTACTTATGTTGCGAAGTTAATATTGTTAAATGTATGTTCGTGATGCTATTTAAATCGCAATTTTAAGATTTGTTCAATGGAAATGGTAACGATTGTTAAAATGGCATTCTTAACAATTAGTTTTATTACCTTGGTATTAATCGTTTAAATTGCAGTAATAAGGTTGTATAATTTGCCAGGGAAATGATGATGCATGAAAATTAATATTGTTTAATTGCCATGATGAGTACTTGTTAATTTGCATTGATAAGGTTGTTTAATTGCCAGGGAATTGACGATGGTTGATTCACAATTTTAATGATGGTTTTGCCTTGATATTACTTGTTGATTGCGCTAATAAGAGTCATTTTAATTTGCAAGGTCACTGATGATTGGCTGAGTCGCAATGTTAATATTGTTAATCGAACTATTCGGGAGGATGTCTAAGACTTCTAGGTTTCTATTTGTTAAATTGAAGCGTTAATGATAAGGTCACTGTAGATTAATAATAACTATTGGAGCATTTGATCCCGATTGATGTCTTCGGGTCTTAATAGGAGTGGGTCGCTATTAGAGTTTTCCTGACTTGCGTCTCCCGTAGAGGTCATGAGTGTCCCTGATTTGGCTATACTTGGTGGTATTGTAGTGCGTAGTCGGTTCATGTCGGGCGGGATATAGACACCTCTTGTAGTTTAGTATTTTTGTCTGTGTGTAATTTGGTGGAAGGGATCCTGTGCTGTATCAAGAGTCTCGGGCTGTTTAAAGGCACAGTTCCACTATTGCGACACATTCTAAGCCGTATCAGTAGTCTCGGGCTATTTAAAGGCACAGTTCCACTACTGCGACTCTACTGTTGGATTCCTTTATTGTGTGACAGTACCGTACCTAACCCCTGGTGTATGTTCCTGCTTATGGCTGCTAGTTGCACGCCTTATGTCCAGGGGCGTTTATTTCTTGTAGTCACTGTGATATGTCAGGTCGTCTTGATTGTGTTCATCTTCCTTTCGTCTTGTTGGTTCGAGTGGTGATGTAGAGTCGAGGGGGTTGTTTCTTCTACACGCACGCACACACTTAAACAGAAAAAAAATTTCACCTGCCTCCAGATTGTTGTCGTAACCAGGAGGGTTGTTACATATGGTATCAGAGTCGGTTTGACCCATGACTTGGGGGCTCACTGCGGCTTCGTTGACATGAGATTGTCTTATTATACTATTGTTGATTGAGTTGATTGTGTGCGTGCAGGTAATCATGGTTAGAGGACGCCGCGGAGGTAGATGACGAGGTGCTAGGGGAGCAGGCGAGACGCCTTTAGCAGCATCCACGCCTGAGGGGTCTAACCCCCAGGGAGGCGAGTAGGTTCTCGGGCAGGAACATATATCAGTTGGTGATGTTGTGGGGATGATGAGATCCTTTCAGCGCATGTCCGAGGCTCTAATCAGTCGTTTGGACAGAGACAAGGCTAGGGCACCGACACCCCCAGAGGTTCTACCGCGCGCACCAGCCGTCACAGGTAGCATTCACCGTGAACTCGAGAAGGTAAAATTTCCCGAGTTCTTTGGTGCCCCGGACAGCACAGCCGCTGAGGCATGGTTAGAGAATATGGCGATGTGCTTCGCACTTCGCGATTATACCTCTAACATGAAGGTCCGCATGGCGGTCTTCCAACTGAAGGGGAGCACTCTACTATGGTGGAAGACGCTGCTGCCATAGCTGAACATGGCCGTGGAAGACATGTCATGGGAACTGTTCGAGGAACGGTTCCGAGAGAGGTACCTTTCTGAGGAATTCATTGAGCGACAGCTCAATGAGTTCAACGCGCTATGACAGGGAGGTCGTACAGTGCCCGAGTACGAGGCACGATTCATGGAGCTGCTCCGGTATGCTCCGCACCTTAACACAGAGAAGCTCAAGGTCAACAGGTTCGTGTTTGGCCTTAACGACAGTCTGCGTGCAAAGGTTAGGATCTTGATGCCTCAAACCTTGCACGACGATGTCCAAAAGGCCCTCATAGCAGAGGAGGAGCTTATCAGCGAGGGTCAGACCAAGACTTCAGTGAGACCAATAGGGCAGAGTTCATTAGGGGCGTCGCGACATCAGACACCAGCGAGACATATGCCTGGACATCGTGGCTTCCAGAGGGGATCCACGTTCACTACACCTCGACGACCGTCGCCTCAACAACGGACACCTTATCGAGGACCACAACACCAGCAGCAGTGTCACTCGCAGCACCAGCAGTTTAGGCCTGTTCAACAGAACAGACCAGGGTTTCAAGCCGGTGGGAAGACGTCTTCTACTTTGGGTACCAGGACTACTAGGCCGAAAAAGGGGTGTTGGACATGTGGGGAGCCACACTACCAGTGCGATTGTCCTGTGGAGAGGTCCAGGACGTCTGGATCAGTCGGACCCGCTACTGTGGGAGATATGGGCAAGGCCCATCAGATTCATTCAACGGTGAATAACCGCTAGGCAGAACACTAATCGACTATGCTCGAGACGACAGATACTATCGCTGACCAGACCCTTAGCATTTTGATAGACCCAGGAGCTACTGAGAGTTTCATTTCTGGTGCAACGCTAAAAAGGATTAAGGTAAAGGTAGTCGAACAGGATGAGTTTATCTTTGTGGAGATGGCTTCGGGAGCCAAACAGAAGGTTGGAGGAAAGGTTACGGGTTGTGCCCTTAACCTGGGAGAGTTTGTCACAAGATTCAACTTGTACTTCACGATCTTAGGATCTTATGACAACGTGATCGGTATGGATTGGTTGGAAACGCATGATGTGATACTCAACTGTAAGACGAAACGGTTGAGCTTGGTGGATGACGAAGGACAGAGACGCGTGATTGTAGGGAGGAACTAGGGAGTTTACCTGCGGTTCGTCTCTTCCTTACAGTTACGAAAGAGTATGCGCAAGGGGTGAAAACTTTATGCGATCCTCGCGCTAAACGAAAAGGGAGTAGCGGAAGGACTAGAACACCTTCCGGTGGTGAAGGAGTTTGTGAACGTTTTTCCAGAGGAGTTGCCTAGGATGCCACCGGAGAGGGAACTGGAGTTTACCATAGACCTGAAATCGAGAACCGAATCGATAGCAAGAACGCCTTATCGGATGTCGACCCCGGAGCTACAAGAGCTGAAAATGCAACTGAAGGAGTTGTTGGACCTGGGACTGATACGTTCTAGTGTGTTACCATGGGGTGCACCATTTATTTTCATTCGAAATAAGGACGGATCATGGAGGCTTTGCATTGACTACCGTCAACTGAACAAGGCTACGATCAAGAATCAATATCCCTTACCAAGAATTGATGATCTATTCGATCAAATGAAGGGTGCGACGGTGTTCTCCAAGATCGATTTGTGATCCGGATATCACCAGTTACGGATCAAGGAGGATGACATTCCTAAGACCACCTTTAAGACGAGATTTGGACATTACGAGTTTATGGTTTTTCCTTTTGGATTGACAAACGCCCCAGGGGTGTTCATGAGTTTGATGAACGGGGTGTTCCGTGAGTACTTGGACAAGTTCGTCCAAGTATTCATTGACGATATCTTGATCTACTCTCCGACGATGGAGGATCATGATGAGCACTTGCGCTTGGTACTAAAATGTTTACGATAACACAAATTGTATGGGAAGTTGTTCAAATGCTCTTTTTACCAATCGAGAATTCACTACTTAGGGCATGTCATCTCCGGCGAGGGTATCGTCGTGGATCCAGCCAAGGTTGAGGCTATTATGGAATGGCCTGCGCCAATGAATGTCACAAAAGTGCATAGTTTTATGGGGTTAGCAGGATACTATCGACGGTTTGTCGAAGGTTTTTCGAAGATAGAAAATCCGATCACGAAACTGCAGAAGAAAAACAAGAATTTTGTTTGGACAAAGAAATGCGCGGAGGCCTTTCGGAGGCTTAAAGAGTTGTTGACAACTGCACCAATACTAAAGGTCCCTGACATGGATGCAGACTTCTTGGTATGCACTGATGCATCCAAGGAAGGTTTAGGCGGAGTCTTGATGCAAGACGGACGAGTGATTGCTTACATTTCGAGAAAGTTGAGAAGGCATGAGGAGAACTACACGACGCACGATTTGGAGTTATTAGCCATAGTTGATGCCTTGAAGGTTTGGAGACACTACCTTATTGGATGAAAATTTGAATTAAAGACTGATCATTGTGGACTACAACACATTTTTATGCAAAGCGACCTGAACGCGCGACAACGACATTGGTCGAAATTGCTTAGCGAATACGATTTCGAGATTACTTACATAAAGGGAACAGTGAACCGAGTGGCGGATGCCTTGAGTCGAAGGCCATGCATTTTTTCGGTGTTACCTCTTCAGACAAATCTACATGAGAAGATTCTCACCTTATAGTGTGATGATGACTGGTACAAAGAAGTCGAGGATTTTATCGGACAAAACACGATGATGGTACCACGTTATGAGGGATATTCACTTGATAGCGACGGTTTATTGAGGTATAGAAGTCGGATTTACGTACCGCCAAATGACGAGTTGAGGATGTTGATCTTGAGCGAGGCTCATAGAGAAGTTTACATGGCTCACCTGAGAATTACGAAGATGAGGGAAAACCTCAAACCCTTATTCTTTTGGAAAGGAATGAAGGCCGACATAGTTAACTTTGTGGCTAGATGTCTAGAGTGTCAGCAGGTAAAGGCTGAACATAGACACCCGGCGGGATTACTTCAACCACATGACATTCCGGAATCGAAATGGGAAGTTATATCGATGGATTTTATTGCCCCTGACGGCAAGGAGACATGACTCGATTTTTGTAGTAGTAGACACTCTGACGAAGAGTGCTCACTTTATTCCTGTGCGTACGACGTATCAGGCACCTGACATAGTGAGAGTTTTCATCAGTGAGATTGTGAGGCTGCCTGGCATGCCTAAAAATATTATATCTGATCGAGGATAGGTGTTTACTGGACGATTTTGGACGAGTTTCAAAGAGGCCTTGGGAACCCAGCTTAACTTTAGTACTGCATATAACCCAGAGATGGACGGACAGACAGAACGTATGAACCAAACCTTGGAAGACATGTTGCGCATGTACGTGATGGACCAACAAAAGCGTTGGGAGGAATTCTTTCCTCTAGTAGAGTTCGCTTACAACAACAGTTACCACAACACCATTAAGATGGTGCCTTTTGAGTTCCTTTATGGGCAACTGTGTCAGACACCCTTGAGTTGGGATCGGCTTGAGGATAGGGTCCTGGTGGGACCAGAAGCGATCCAAGAAATGGAAGATCAGATGCAAACCATAAGACAAAGGATAAAAGAAGTGCAGGATCGACAGAAGAGTTATGCCGATGCGCACCGAGTCGACCGTAGCTACGAGGTCGGCGATCGAGTCTTCTTGCGGGTTAAACCACATAAGAGTTCGATCAAGTTTGGAAAGGGAGATAAACTCTCTCCTAGGTTCGTGGGACC
>ML778947.1:1503670-1521166 GCA_009831015.1 Picea engelmannii
AATACAGACCATCACCCTCTCATTATCCTTGTCTACTTAATTAAACTAACCTCCATCGCCTTGATCTTCCAGTATCCATCTTCCTTTTACTTATGCAGTTCACATTACTAAATCGTCAGCCCTCCCCGTAATCCCTCTTTAATTGTTTTATGTAATACATTTACTTTTCCCCTATACTGGTTTGCCACCGCCTTAATCTCTCATTATCCTATATATACTTATATAATTAATGGTAAATTAAATGATGGATAATGATAAACTACAAAGATAAATGCATGCTTAAATATAAAAATGAAAATATATATATGTATGTTTATATTATAAACAATTGTAAACAAATAAAGTTAAGCATGTGAAAATTTAAAGGAAATGAATAATGAACGCACATACTCTTTGTGTTTTTGAAAAGAAGAAAATAAAATAATATAAACAAAATAAATTTTAAAAAGAAAAATAAGAAAATCAAAGGAGAAAAGGGAGGTAAAACCTAAAAAAGGGAGAATTAGGGTTTGAGTCTGGATAAAAGAAAGGGAGAGGGGGAAAGAAGGGGACTTTTTTTTGGAGACTGGTATGGTTATTCTGCCAGACTAGAGACTGGACTGATTTCTGGTAGGAGTTGGGGATTCTCAGCAGACTTGAGTGGTAGCTCAGCCTTGGAGGCGAGCTGAGAAGCTAGTTACTCTCTGATTGTGTGTGGCCCCTTTTCGGCTCGGGGGGCTGAGGGGGGAGAAGAGTACCCCTAGCATTTGGCTGGGAGGTACCGGTGGGTTCTTCGCAGTCGACAAGCAGGAGTTGGAATGGTGGGAGCACAAGAAACATTGCTGCAAGCGTTAAGGACACAGGTATGTAAATCTCTGGGTTTTCTATCTTGCTATGCATATTTATAAACTGTAGTTAATGGCTTGTGGAACTTGTAGTTTTTATTGGATATAGTGTGAATTGTGTATGTGAACTGTAGCTTAATGGATATTGGCGTGACCATGAAACCCTTACGGCCGCTACCCACCTTGTAAATTAAGTATTTACCGCTAATTTCTTTTTATGAAATTTTTATTGGTTCCTATTGTAATGGGCGTTTTGGGGCAGTAGGGTTTATTCTTTCATTATTGGGTGTGTATACGGTGTACTGGGCATTTTATACTGTGTTGGGCATTCTTTTTATTGCTTGGGCGGTAGGCGTTGATTTTTTGGGCGTTTTAAAATACACTGGGATTTGTTTGAACGCTGAGTATTGTGAATGTTGGTGGGCGTATAAATATGTTGTGGGTGTGTTTACTTTTGTAAGGGCGTGTTTTCTTTTGGGAGGGCGATTTTGCTTGCCAGGGATGTTTTGCGACTTCTGGGAGTGTATTTCCTTGACTGTGGGCGTGTTCACTTCGGTATGGGTGTGTTTGCTTTTGGGAGGGCGATTTTGCTCGGTTGAGTCTTGTAGCGTCTAGTAGCCGCGGAGGTGGAATTCATCAACTCCATTAGAAGCCCTTAAATAGAATCCCTTCTTCTCATTACATAATTGTCACGCAGGTACGCAAAATAGGATAATTGTTCTCATCGAGCTAGGTTTATGTTATAATGCCATCTCTGGTTAAACTCAAGTGTTATTCTTGTTATCGCCTATTTCCTTGTCCTGTTGAATTCGTAGTGACACTCAGCGTAAATTTAATATGGTGCTATTCCTTTTTTACTGCAATGTAATTAAATCGATTTGTAGTTACCGGGTTACCCTTTGGCAATGTTAGGTTTTTTGTTTATGCGTTGAACGTTCCGGGTCATGTGAGAGATTTATGATTAATGATAGAATCCGCGGTAGTTGAGTAACAATGAGCCTTTTTAATGAGACAAAATACTATATAAATACAATTGATACAACTAAACTATTGTTTCACATGAACTTCATATTTATTTCATTAAACCTAAAAACAATTTCAAATTTACAATGACATTGTGAAGTGAAGACAATATTATATCAAAATAGTTGTGTTATCACAATAGTGACCTAGACTGTTCGGTCAATATAATAGCCTCACTTGTGTTATTAAAAGTTTCCACTAACCAGGAATATGCACAATAGAAGAGATAAAACATTCATTTTTAGTGTCAAACTGTTAAGTGGAATTCAGGCAATACTAGTGTCACTAACCGTGTTTCGTTTTTCATAAAGTGGACAGAAGGAATTACACGGTAATTGTTTTTTTTTTTTTCAGTTCTTCCTAAGAGAAGGACAACAAGTAAATTCCTTTGTGGGTGCATTAAGTTTTCAAAGATATTACTTAAAAAGTAGTTTATATTAAAAAAATGGTAGTGTGGAATACAAGCACGTAATGAAATACCAAGTGAGCGCTGCATTTTTCCTTAAATGTGCACGCATTTCCTCTCCCCTGTCGTCTTCCTCATGGGCTCGGCGTTCGACCCTTACATCTTTGCTTTTTCCAGTGCTGGGCTCGGAAAACTGTACGTGTATGTTTTCTCAAAATAAAAATAAGAAAATGTGTGTATTTATAGAGAATTTAAAGTAACACGGTAAATAAAAAGGGTGGAACAATTGATACCAGTAACCGATTTTTATCTGTTAATACTTTTTGGTTTTAGCGCCTTTCCATTCTTCATTCCAATGTTAATGGTGTTTTTAATGCGCATACCTAAATTACATTATATCCAACTGTTATTACGTTTTTAGTTCTTCTCCATCTTTCATTTCGTTTCTGTCGGTGCTTTAAATATGCGTGTCAAGTTATTCGTGAAGGCCAGCTATTGGAAGAAGATTGCATTTTGGTTATTGTGATAATCGTCGATGATAATTGTTAGTTAGGGTTTTAGTTACCATGCCCAGGTGTTTCCTCGTTGATTCCCATTTTCCGTTAATCATCGATTAGTTACTACCCATGTCGTGCAAGGAAGGTTATTAATAATTTAAAATTCATTATTCAAAATGATATGCCAAGTCACCTTTCGCACAGGTATATTTAAGTTCTATTGGGTATTTAGGCAGCAACTTTGGTTGACATCGATTAGGGTAGGGATATCATCTTATGTGGGATTTAGACAGTGGGTCTGCCAGAGCCTTTATTGCAGGTGTAATTTGTTTGATTCTGCTCCATTGCCACGCAGTTAATCCCCCATACTTTCTCCGTGCTCATGACTTAATATTTATTTAACTTGCGATGATCATACTTGTTATTGGCGATGGTAATATTGGATATTATTTTTAACACTTGTCAATTGCGTAAAGGTTAAGGTTGTCTAATAGGAATGAAAATGATATTACTGGTTGAAATATTAACGTTAACACTGTTAAGTTACAATATTATTAAATTTTAATATTGGCTAAACTGCGAAGGTAACACTCGTTAAATTACAATGACAATATTTTTTTTAAGTGCAATATTAATATAATTACTGGAATGTAAATTTTAGGGGAATCACAATGTTAAGTATTGGTTTACTTATGGTTTAATTGCAATATTATTATTCTTAATGGAATGTTAAAACTAGTTGATCTGCAATAGTAATTAGTGGTTTAATTGCAACTGTTCATATTATTAATGGAAATTATTAATTCTAGCGGAATTTTCAATGTTAAGAATTTGTTTACTTATTGTTTAACTACAAAAGTAATATTATTCATGGGAAGGTTAATACTAGTTGAGCAATGGTAAGTAGTTGTTAATTGCGACTGTTCCTATTATTAATGGCAATGTTAATGCTGGTAGGATTGCAATGTAAGTAATTGTTTAATGGCCATATTAATTATTATTAATTGAAATGTTATTGTGGGTTGAAATGCGAGGTTGAGTAATTGTTCAAATTGCAATGTTAATTAGGTTACTTATGTTGCGAAGTTAATATTGTTAAATGTATGTTCGTGATGCTATTTAGATCGCAATTTTAATATTTGTTCAATGGCAATGGTAACGCTTGTTAAAATGGCATTCTTAACAATTAGTTTTATTACCTTGGTATTAATCGTTTAAATTGCAATAATAAGGTTGTATAATTTGCCAGGGAAATGATGATGCATGAAAATTAATATTGTTTAATTGCCATGATGAGTACTTGTTAATTTGCATTGATAAGGTTGTTTAATCGCCAGGGAATTGACGATGGTTGATTCACAATTTTAATGATGGTTTTGCCCTGATATTACTTGTTGATTGCGCTAATAAGAGTCATTTTAATTTGCAAGGTCACTGATGATTGGCTGAGTCGCAATGTTAATATTGTTAATCGAACTGTTCAGGAGGATGTCTAAGACTGCTAGGTTTCTATTCGTTTAATTGAAGCGTTAATGATAAGGTCACCATAGATTAATAATAACTATTGGAGCATTTGATCCTGATTGATGTCTTCGGGTCTCAATAGGAGTGGGTCGCTATTAGAGTTCTTGTGACTTGTGTCTCCCGTAGAGGTCATGAGTGTCCCTAATTTGGCTATACTTAGTGGTATTGTAGTCCGTAGTCGGTTCATGTCGGGCGGGATATAGACACCTCTTGTAGTTTAGTATTTTTGTCTGTGTGTAATTCGGTGGAAGGGATCCAATGCTGTATCAAGAGTCTCAGGCTATTTAAAGGCACAGTTCCACTCTTGCGACACATTCTAAGCCATATCGGTAGTCTCGGGCTGTTTAAAGGCACAGTTCCACTACTGCGACTCTACTGTTCGATTCCTTTATTGTGTGACAGTACCGTACCTAACCCCTGGTGTCTATTCCTTCTTACAGCTGCTAGTTGCACGCCTTATGTCCAGGGGCGTTTATTTCTTGTAGTCACTGTGATATGTCGGGTCGTCTTCCTTGTGTCTTGTTGGTTCGAGTGGTGATGTAGAGTCGAGGGGGTTGTTTCTTCTACACGCGTGCACACACTTAAACAAAAAAAAAATTTCACCTGCCTCCGGGTTGTTGTCGTAACCGGGAGGGTTGTTACAAGGAGGTACATTGATTTCATCAACATCTATAATTTTTCATATGTCATGGAAACTCAAGTAAACTCATCAATGGCATCTGTCAATACATATATCAAGTAATAATAAATCACAATCCATCAACATAATCATGTAAAATATATAGTCGAAACAAATAACATTGTTCTATAACCAAATCACTTGTATGCAAGTCTCTTCAAAGAATAAGTCGATAACATGTGCTTAGTAGAGAGGGATGTTACATACCTACTAGCCTCCTTTTATGCAGTAGATTGAAAAACAAATTTTTATGTTTTTTAATAGATATTACATGTTGTTGTAAGGATAGAGTATGGATTGGGTCACTTATAAGGTCATGTTGAGGGGAACACAATAAGGTCTCAACTTATTTCTTATTGAAAAATAATCTCTCACCAATGGTGAATGATTTCGGTTGTTTAAATCCCAACCATGACAATGTCCCGCATCATAGAAAATGATACATGAAAGGTATTTCAGAACATTTAACCCTAGGTACATATTTGTAGGTAGTACTTAAATGGAATGTAAGGACATGACACCTTTGGTATCATGCACTTGAAGAGTTGTAGAGGTTATATCTAGCTCTTGGTGGAGGGTACTTCAAGAGTTGTAGTGATCACGTCTAGCTCTTGGTACCAAACACTTGAAGGCTCTAAGATAAATTAGTCTCACCTTCTATGTCAAATGTTTACTCAATTTATATATACTTTGGAGAAAAATATCATTTGGCATATGAACTTTATTTTAGCATGGGAAGTTGAATGAATTGCATGAATGGCTTGATATTTCATATAGTATTATGCACATTTCTATGAAAATGGAAATATAATTTACTTTATAATTTGAAATGGAATGTATATGTAAAGGGTTGAGTTAAATGGAAAGAAAATCAATTTTATTTAAATAAAGAATAGAAATTTCATGTGCACCCACTCAATGAGGCAGAAAAACGATCCAAGGAATATATTATAGTAAAAATATAGGAGAAGAGGTTGGGATGTGATGAATGATCTTTATTTTACATTTTAAATAAAAAAATTACTTTTTCATGGAGTGAGACATGGATGGTTGAATATGTAACATCCTGCTCTTGCACACACTGAGAAAACTTATTCTTTGAGGACACTTGCTTGCAAGTGATCTGGATTATTATACTATTGGCAGTTTGATTATAATTATGAGGAATTATGGATATGATGATATGTTATTTTCTTGTATTGACATAGACAGGTTCTATTGATGGGATTCTCTTGCGTGTGAAGGACTTTGGACCTCGAGGATGCAAAGGCATCGATGAAACCCCTTGGATTCTGAATCAAGTCTAGGAGTGCATTATTGGGATTTGATTGTTTTTGATATGACATATGTACATATGATTAGACTTTATGATGATTGATTATTATTGTTGACATGATTTTTTGATGATGTAGGTTGATGATAGCTTGTCGACCAGACTCACATGTGGAGTAAAGGGTTCATGCATGAAAACTAGAGACTTTGAGGGAGAGGTGCAGGAGCCTCCCTACCACAACCTACTAGCACTCTCGTCATGGCTCAAAATGTAGGTTAATGATTACCAAGTTCGAGAAGACCCTAGATGTCATGAGGGTAGACTGCAACAGTCACTCACGATGATTCTAAGGGGCATGAAATAAGGCAGGGGACTTATTCTATAGAGGCCCTTAGTCTCCCACAAGATCACCTAGAGGAGTATTAACTCCAGGGGTTTTTAATGTCTACCAACTCAGTCAAGAGGCAAATGGCACCCTTGGAGCACGTAGTGCGTCCTGAAGGGCACGTCGCAGAAGGAAAACGAAAGAGGTGAGTGGAACCCTTAGAGCACGTAGTGCGTCTTAAAGTGAACGTTGCGATTTCAACGGGTAAGTGAATAAACCTAGTTAGCCTTAAAATGAATGATGTGATGAGTAACATTTAAAAACAATTTCCCTAATAAAAATGTCGCCCAACCAAGTGAAATTAAAATCTAGGTCTAAGTAACACATGTGGTCAAAAATAATAATCATAATTAAACATGTAACAAGAAGGGGTAAGAAATTCAATTTATTTATTAAAGTCAAAGTTATAATGGAGGATTAAAATTTTAAAAAGGGAAATGGTTGTTTTTATCTATTTTTTGCTAATTTAATTTTAGTATAAAAAAAAAGGAAAAGAGGGTAAATGGTGGTTTCATCTACACCTGCTAAAACTAATCTTTAATTAAAAAGGAAAAAGTGTAATTGGTTTTTTATTTACACTTGCTAAATTGATTTTTAGTTAAAAAGGAAAAATGGGGAAACTTAAAAGAAATAGGAAACTTAAAGAAAAATGGGGAAACTTAAGGAAAAGGGGAAAGGTAAAGAAAAAGATGAATGTCTAACTTAGTAAGGAATATTGTCTTTGGAACTTTGAAATTATGAACTCAAATAGGAATTAAGTAAGGAATAAGTCATTTAAGAAGTGTAAAGGAATATTGAGACACCAAGGAGTTTTTTTAGGAATTCTTTTAGGTGGGTGAGGGAAATAGGAATAATTAATTAATTATTAAAATTAATTTCTTGGTGCAACTAGGGGATGGGTGACATGTGTACGGGGGAGGTTTTTCCTAATTTATTAAATGAAAAAGGAATTTAGTGAGAATTTGGGAAACTAATTACTTGAAAACTCTATAAAAAGGATGGAGGAAGAGGAGTACGGATCTCATCTTTATGGATAATGTTACATTGCTGAATTTTTGTCTTGACTGAATTTCTCTTGTGGGAGTTTGGATACCCAGATCGGGTAACAAGTGGTAGCTCAACCTTGTGAGGCGATTTGGGTGCTAGTTGTTCTCTGATATTTTGTGTGTGGCCCCTTTTCGGCTCAGGGGGCTCAGGGGGAAGAAGAGTACCCATAGCATTGGTTGGGAGGTACTGGTGAGGTCACATCGATCGACAAGTGGGAGATAGATGGAGCACGCATGGGACAGAAAATACGTAGCATTCACGTTTGGCTAAGGTATGATTGTTTAAGTTGTTACTTGCAATGAAATTTAATTTACGCATACTATTTCTCTGTGCTCGGTTGAATATTTCATTTCTATGAGATGTCTTGCATCGACTTTCCTACGGTATTGTAATCCCCTTGCTTGTTGTATTCCGAATGGATTTCCCTTGGTGAACCCAAATTTTGATTGAAATTACTTCGCTATGTGGGTTTTATTGATTATTATGAAGAGATGGTGTGTTTATCTAACATCCCTTATCTCTTAGTCATTAGTACTTGCATGAGAAGTCATCCAGGAGATGAATCAACGGTCGTCAATTCAATGTTTAAAGACCTATAGATTAAAATGTCCTTCTAGATTATTTTATGTGCATGGATGATGAGCGAAGGATAAAAAAATTGCCTGCTATCTATCCCTTACTTATCTCTGCATTTTTTTTCTCTTAAGATTAATTTCAATAGCTGCATTTCTGAGAATGGGCATCCTTGCATTTTCATTGATTCCTTGAAGAATCATTTATCTTTACGCCTTTTTGTTTGATTATCTCTGTGATTTATCTCTATGATTTCGCTAGACAAAGATCCCCTTTTGAAGAGTTTTTATTTCACTTTTATATGCACTTTATCTCTGTGATTTCACTTGAAAAATATCCCATTTCATATAGTTGTTATTTCACCCTTAAATGTATTTTATATCTTCGATTTCATTGGACAAAGATCCCTTTCAAAGAGTTTTTAATTTCACTTTTAAAATGTAATTTTACTCTGCGAATTTGTTGGGAAGTGACCCATTTTTCCTAATCATTTGAATCCACCTTTAAAAATGTATTATGCACAGCGTCCATGATACGATCTGCGTGGCTCATTACACATTTTCCAACCACGATTTTTCCTTGCACCTTTCCCAGCACTCAGTAGGATTTTCTTGGGCATTTTACCCAACATCCAACCATGAATATTTCATGGCATACTACATAGCTTCCTCCCTACACTTTTCTTGACACCTTGCATGGATTTGCACCAAGATTCTAGCAATTTGCCTATTGTATTTACACAACAATTTTAGATATAACAACGATATTACCTACTGTATTTACACAACGATTTTAGATTTACTGTATTTACCCAACAATCAATACCATCTATTTACTCTGTGATTTAGATTTATACACTGCGAATTTAATATACCTATTCTATTTACACAACAATTTACCTTTTTTATTTAAACAACAATTTTAGATATAATAGCGATATTACCTATTGTATTTACACAACGATTTTAGATTTACTATATTTACACAACAAATTCATCTATTTTGAAAGCGATTTAATATACCTATGTGATCATACATCAACAATTATATATCTATGTTATCATATCTAAACTTATGTATCTGCATTTTTGACATCGATTATATGTCTGCATTTGTAGTTTTGATAATTCCTAGCATAGAATGACAAGGATATACCTATGTTTTTAATGTTGTTAATTACTTGATTTAAGACAACGATTTATACCAAGGCAACGATTTGTTTTTCCTTGTTAAAATGCCAGTGCATATATCTTTAGTATGTCTGCATTTTTAGCATGTGTTTTTGTATTAAAACGTAGTATATGTGAAAGCTTATTGATTGATAGACAACTACCGGTGTTAGACAATGTTTTATGGTTTTAAAAATATTTATTTTTGTTAATGTACAATGAATTTGGTAGACAACATTATCTTATATTATTAGACAACATTAGCATATAATTGATAGACAGTGAAATAATATTGTATTTTTAAGGTGAACCAACTTCACATAAACTTTCTTCATATTGGAACTTTTAATTCAACGTTTCACATACCCTTAATTACCTTAACTAACCTATCCTTTAAAGTGAATTGAACTTGAAGAAAATAAAAGTAGACTATTATACAGAGTAAATAATAATTTTTATTTATATTAATGATGTAAAGGTTTTAATATTTATTTGATTTTTACTAAACATCATAGGATTATCATTTGTTGGACAAAGTTATAAATGCTAAATGGATAGGATTGTTAGACATAATGGTTTATTGGCATAATGATTTAATATCTTGCGCAAGCTTAATGGTCAAGGGATTAATAGTTTCATTAGCTAAAACAATCAATATCTAAACAATTAATTGGCTACTATGCACCTTGTTCCTTAAGTTGAACGGAAAAGGGTGGTTTGTCATAGTCGTTTCACCACACAGGTTTCCTTGTAGGAAGAAAGAATCCTCCGGTCAATTGTGCAATTATAATATAGAGTGATGTCACCTTGCGTCTTGTCAACTTGTTTCTTGGGTGCATGGGTATAGTCTTCTTGTATTCTAACAATTAGTTTTGTATCATAGTGCATTGATTTTTCTTGGGTTATTGGTCTAGATGTGTTATGTTGTGCCAGGGTTACCATCACACCTATTACCTTGTGATGGCATGATTCTTGATGAGGGGACCATTGCACGCCCTAATGGATAGAGACGAATGATAATATGGATGTATTCTTTGCTTCTCAATGTGGGCGTTGTTCGTTGTAATGGTTGTTGGTATTTGGTTTTGTAACGCCTTAAGGCATTGGGGTTTTTCATGACATAGAGGTTCCTAGTCCTTGGTCATCGAAGACACTGTGTCAGGTTGTTGATATTGTCATGTAACTTGTAGGCATTGTCTTCCTTGTGTCGGGCGGGTAGTCATTTCTATTTGTCTTTGATCATCGCATGTTTCATCTAGTTGCATGATGTGCTAGTGTGCTAAGTCATTGTTGTTTGTTGTCTAATATGCGTGCGTTGTGTTTGTCATCAAGTTGTGTTGTTTAACTATTGTCGTTATTTCCTTCCTTCTTCAAACAAAAAAAAATTACTTACTTTCATCGCTTGTAGTCGTAACGATGGGGTTGTTACATATGGTATCAAAGTTGGTTCAACCCGCGACTTGGGATCACTACGACTCCTGTGGATTTGATATTTGATTATAATGTTGTTAATTAAGTTGAATTTTATTCATGCAGGTAATCATGGTTATAGGACACCTCATAGGAAGACAAGAAGGTGCTAGGGGAGGAGGTGCAACGCCCCTAGTAGCATCCACGCCTGAGGAGTCTAACCTCTAGAGAGACAAACAGGTGGTCAGGTAGGAATAGATAGCGATGGGTGATGTGGTTGGGATGATGAGGTATTTTTGACGGATTTCTTAGGCATTGATCATCCATTTGGATAGAGATGAGGCTAGGGAATCGACACCCCCTAAGGGACCACCGGGCACTCCGGTCGGTACTGGTAGCATTCACCGCGAACTTGAGAAGGTCCAATTTCCCAAGTTCTTTGGTGCCCCAGATGACACAGCTGCCGAGGCATGGTTGGAGAATATAGCTATGTGCTTTGCACTTTTCTACTATACCTTGAACATAAAGGCCTGCATGGCAATATTTTAGTTGAAGAGGAGCGCTCTTCTATGGTGGAAGATGCTCCTACCGCAATAGAACATGGTCATCAAATATGTGTGATGGGAATTGTTCGAGGAGAGGTTCTGAGAGAGGTATCTCTCGGAGTAATTCATTGAGTGTCATCTCAACGAGTTCAATGCCTTGAGACAAGAAGTTCATACAGTGCTCGATTATGAGGCCCGTTTTATGGATTTTCTTTGGTATCCTCTGCACCTGAATACCAAGAAGATTACGGTCAACATGTTCTTGTTTGGCCTTAATGTCAACATTCATGCAAAGGTTAGGATTCTGATGCCTCAAACCTTGCACGATGTCATTCAGAAGGCCCTCATAGCAAAGGAGGAACTTATCAGTGGGGTTCAAAGAAGGACTCCAGCGAGACCAACAAGGAAGTTGTCATCTGGTGCGAGGCAACATCAAACAAACAACTAGACATATGCTATGATATATTGGCTTCTAGAGAGGATCCACTTTCACTACACCTCGGCGACTAGTGCCTCAGCAACAGACTCCTTACCGAGGACCATAGAACTAGTAGCAGCGTCGACCACTGCAACAACAGTTTAGGCCTGTTCAACAGAGCAGACTAGGATTTCAAGATGGTGGGCCATCAACTTCTACTTTAGGTACTAGGAGTAATAAACCGAAGAAAGGGTGTTGGACATGTGGGGAGCCACATTACTAGCATGAATTCCCAATGGAGAGGACTAGATCATCCATATCAGCCGAACCCACTACCATGGGACATTTTGGCAAGGCCCATCAGATTCATGCATTGGTGAATAACTGCCAAGGCAGAGAACCAGTCAACTTTTCTCGAGACGTCGGGTACTGTCGCTTACCATACCCTTAGTATTTTGATAGATCCCGATGCTACCGAGAGTTTCATTTCTGGTGTATCACTAAAAAGAATTAAGGTAAAGGTAGTCAAAGAGGATGAGTTTATCTTTGTAGAGATTGCTTCAGGAGTCAAACAGAAGGTTGGAGGGAAGGTTACGGGCTGTAGCCTTAATCTGGGATATTTTTTCATCAGGGCCATCCTGTATGTCACAATCTTGGGATCTTATGATGTCATGATCGGTATGGACTATTTGGAATCGCATGAGGTCGTACTCAACTGTAAGACGAAACGGTTGATCCTGGTTGATGATGAGGGACAAATACATGTTATTGTAGTTCGAAACTAGGGATTTTCCCTGAGGTTCATCTCTTTCTTGTAGTTATGAAAGAGAATGCACAAGGGATGTAATATTTATGTGATCCTTGCATTAAATGAGAAGGGAGTAGCCGAAGGTCTAGAACACCTTCCGGTAGTGACAGAGTTTGCGGATGTCTTCCCGAAGAATTTACCTGGGCTATCGCTAGAGAGGAAATTGGAATTTACCATAGACCTAAAATTGGGGATTGAACCAATAGAGAGAATGACTTATCAGATGTCGACCTCGAAGTTACAAGAGTTGAGAATGCAACTGAAAGATTTCTTGGACCTCAGACTTATACGTCCAAGTGTGTCACCATGGGGTGCGCATTTAATTTTCATACGAAAGAAGGATGGGTCATGGAGACTCTGCATTGACTATTGTCAATTGAACAAGGCAGCGATCAAGAATCAATAGCCATTGCTAAGGATTGATGATATGTTTGATCAGATGAAGAGTGTGACGATGTTTTCAAAGATCGAATTGAGATTAGGGTATCACTAGTTATGGATCAAGGAGGATGACGTCCCAAGGGTATTTATGAGTTTGATGAATGGGGTGTTCTACGAGTACTTGGGCAAGTTTTTCCAAGTATTCATTGATGATATTTTTATTTACTCTTGGATGATGGAGGAGAATGAGAAGCACTTGTGCTTGGTACTACAGTGTCTGCGAGAGAACAAATTGTATGGGAAATTGTCTAAATGCTTGTTTTATCAATCAAAGATTCACTACTTAGGGCATGTCATCTTCGACGAAGGTATCACCATGGATCCAAAAAAGGTCGAGGCTATTATGGAATGTCCTGCATCGATGAATGTCCTGGAAGTGCATAGCTTCATGGGTTTAGCAGGATACTATCAATGGTTCATCGAGGGATTTTCAAAGATAGAAAATCCAATCACGGAATTTCATAAGAAGAACAAAAAGTTTGTTTAGACCGAGAAATGCGCGGAAGGATTTTAGAGGCTCAAGGAGCTGTTGACAAAAATAACAATACGAAAGGTCCCTGACATGAACGCGGACTTCTTGGTATGCACTGACACATCCAAGGAAGTCTTAGGCAGAGTCTTGATGCAAGATGGTTGAGTGATCGCTTACATCTCGAGGAAGTTGAGAGAAGGCATGAGGAGAACTATGCGACGCACAATTTGGAGTTGTTAGGCATTTTATATGGCTTGAGATTTTGGAGACACTACCTTATTGGACAAAAATTTGAACTAAAAACAGACCAATGTGGATTACAGCACATCTTTACGCAAGTGACTTGAACATGTGACAATGATGTTGGTCGGAATTGCTTAGTGAGTACAATTTCAATATTAATTACATAAAGGGAATAGTGAACAGAGTGGCTCATGCGTTGAGTCGGAGACCATGCATATTTTTGGTGATGCCTCTTCAGACGAATCTACATGAAAATATTCTAACTTTATAGCATGATGATGACTGGTACAAAGAGGTCAAGGATATTATCAGACAAAACACCATGATGGTACCAATATTTGAAGGATTTACGTCGAACAAAGAAGGATTATTGAGATTTAAAAATCAAATTTACTTACCACCGAATGACGATTGAGGAGCTTGATCCTAAACGAGGCTCATAGAGTAGTATACATGGGTCACCCAAGAGTCATGAAGATGAGGGAAGACCTTAAACCCTTATTCTTTTGGAAAGGAATGAAGGAAGACATAGTCAACTACATGGAAATATGTATAGAATGTCAATAGGTGAAGGTTGAACATAGACATCCAACATGATTACTATAGCCACACGCTATTCCGAAATTGAAATGGGAGGTCATTTGGAAGGATTTCATTGTTGGATTTCCACTGAAGGCAAGGAAACACGACTTGATTTTTGTGGTAGTCGACACTCTAATGAAGAGTGCTCATTTTACTCCTGTGCATACGACATATCAGGCACTTGACATAGATAGATTTTTCATCAGTGATATTGTGAGGCTGCATGGCGTGCCTAAGAGGATTATATCTAATTGAGGATCAATGTTTACTGGACGATTTTGGACTAGTTTCAAAGAGGCATTGGGAACCCAACTTAACTTTAGTATTGTGTATCACCCGGAGACATATGGGAAGACCGAACAAACAAACCAAATCTTGGAGGACATGTTGCACTTGTACATGATGGACCCAAAAAAGCATTTGGAAGAATTCTTGCCACTGGTACAATTTCCATATTACAATAGTTATCAAAGAAACATTAAGATGTTGCCTTTGGAGTTTCTTTACGAGTGACCATGTTGGACGCCTTTGAGTTGGGATCATATTGAGGATAGGATCCTAGTGGGACCAGATGCAATCCAAGAAATGGAAGACCAAATGAAAAAAATAAGACAAAGGATCAAAGAATCACAGGATTGACAGAAGAGCTATACCGATGCCACCGTGTCGACCGTAGTTACGAAGTTGGCGATCGATTATTCTTGCGGGTGAAATCGCATAAGATTTCAATCATGTTTCGAAAGGGTCCTAAACTCTCTCCTAGGTTCATGGGACCTTTCGATATTGTGGAAAACAAGGGGCCTGTGGCCTATCGACTAGCCTTGTCTGATTCTTTGAGGTATATGAACGATGTTTTTCACGTATCTATTTTGAGACATTATATTAGTGATCCTACACATGTTATTCACATGATTTCCTTCCAGGTATATGATGAAGGTGCACTCACGTTGGAGCCAATCTGCATCATGGACCATCACAATCAACAGCTATGGCGTTGAACAGTAGATCAAGTCAAGGTCTAGTGGGACAACTATAGTCTACACTCAGGGACCTAGGAGGACACATATGATATGCGACAATAGTTTCCATTTTTTTTTGATAGATTGACTTATGATAATGTGATACACTTTATTTTGGAACTTATGTACTATGAAACTTCGAGACGAAGTTTAGACCAACAGGGGGGATGTATGTAACATCTCTCTCTTGCAGGCACTGAGAGAACTTATTCTTTGAGGACACTTGATTACAAGTGATCTGTATTATTATACTATTTGTCATTTGATTATGGTTATGAGGTATTATGGATATGAAGATATGTTATATTTTTGTATTGACATAGACAGGTGCTATTGACAAGATTCTCCTGAGTGTGTTGGACTTTAGACCTTAAGGATGCAAAGACGTCGATGAAACAACTTGGACTCTGGATTGAGTCAGGGAGTGGACTATTGGGGTTTGATTGTTGTTGATATGACATATGTACATATGATTACATGTTATTATGATTGATTATTATTGCTGACATGATTCATTGATGATGCAGGCTGACGATAGCTTGTCGACCAAACTCACATGTGGAGTAGAGGGGTCATGCACGACAACTAGAGACTTTGAGGGAGAGGTGTGGGAGCAGCACTGCCACATCCTACTAACACTCCCACTATGGCTCAAGCTGTAGGTTAACGATTACCTAGTTCTAGAAGACCCACAATTCCCTGAGAGTAGACTGCAACAGTTGCTCATTATGATTCTAAGGGCCGCGCAATAAGGTAGGGGCCTTATTCCTTAGAGGCCATTAGTCTCCCACAATATCACCTGCTGGAGTATTGACTCCAGGGTTTTTTTATGTCTACCAAGTCAGTCAAGAGGCGAGTGGCACCATTGGAGCAAGTACTATGTCTTGAAGGGCATGTCGTGCAAGGAAAATAGAAGAGACGAGTGACACCCTTGGAGCACATAGTGGGTCCTGAAGGAAATGTCGCGATTTCAACGGGTAAGTCAATAAACCTATCTGGACTTAAAATGAATTATCTGATAAGTAATATTTAAAAACAATTTCCCTAATAAAAAAATTTCCCATCCTAGTGAAATTAAAATCTATGTCTAAGTAACACATGTGGTCAAAAATAATAATCATAATTAAACATGTAACAATAAGGGGGGTAAGAAATTCAATTTATTTATTAAAGTAAAAATTATAATGGAGGATTAAAATTTTAAAAAGGGAAATGGTTGTTTTTATCTAGTTTTGTTAATTTAATTTTAGTACAAAAAAAAAACGAAAAGCAGGTAAATGGTGGTTTCATCTACACTTATCTACACTTGCTAAATTGATTTTTAGTTAAAAATAAAAAATGAGGAAACGTAAAATAAATGGGAAACTTAAAGAAAGTGGGGGAAACTTAAGGAAAAGGGGAAAGGTAAAGAAAAAGTTGAATGTCTAACTTAGTAAGGAATATTGTCTTTGGAACTTTATAATTATGAACTCAATAAGGAATTAACTAAGGCATAAGTCATTTAATAAGTGTAAGGGAATATTGGGACACCAAAGAACATTTTTAGGAATTCTTTTAGGTGTGTGAGGGAAATAGGAATAATTAGTTAATTATGAAATTTATTTTCTGGTGCAACTAGCGGATGAGTGACGTGTACGGGGGAGGTTTTTCCTAATTTATTAAATGAAAAAGGAATTTAATGATAATTTGGAAAACTAATTACTTTAAAACTCTATAAAAAGGATGGAGGACGAGAAGTATGGATCTCATCTTTATGCCTAATGTTATGCTCTTGAATTTTTGTCTTGACTAAACTTCTCTTGTGGGAGTTGGTGTTAAGAACCTCAATAGATCTACAAATATAATCACCACAAATACTGAATACACAATAGATCCACAAAGCAAGATAGAAGAAACCACATTCTATTATTATCAAACCCTTGAGGTAGGGCAACACCATACAATGGATCCTATTATGGAAGGGATCCTCTCCTGTTCACTTGCCTCTTCGAGGGGGCATCCTCCTAATGAACTTTAGCTCCAAATACAATACTTCTCTTCATGTCTCATTACATTGCTTGAACCCCTTTATATAGTGCTACCATCACCTAAGAACATTCTAGAGGAGGAATATTCTAGAAGTAGAACCTTCTAAGAAGTCCTCTTACATTTATTATAT
>ML778947.1:1547340-1572430 GCA_009831015.1 Picea engelmannii
ATTATTTTCCTTTTTTATGGTCAACCCTTGGTATGATAAATAATGTAATATTGCTAGAAAAAGCATTAGGGATGGTTCTAATGAGTCCTCAAAATCTAGCAAGATAAATACATACATAAGTCCATAAGTAAAACTAATAAAGGTTATGAAAGTTTTGCAAAGTTATAAATATATATAATAAGAGCACATGCAAATTTTGAACATGATTTTGTTCTTGTGAATTCAAAGAAAATCGGTAGCTTTGCCTTTCTTCCTCTATGTATGATATGAGTTGAATGATTTGGTTTTATCTTTGGATTGAAAAACACCATGGTTTAGGTTGCATAAATAAAAACACATCCATTCTCCCATCTCCCTATTCTAATGTCTATTTTCAACAATGTGTTTTAAATATGATCCACAAATTCATCGCTCATGAAACTACACACACACACACACACACACACACACACACACACATATATATATATATGAAAAAATGATGACGATGATGATGATTATTAACGTCCACTAAGACCGAATTGGCCTATCGAACCTTAAGAGAGTAAGTAATTACTTTTGATTCTTTAGAATTTTGTTTCTGTGCTCGAAAAGCATTAAGAGAATATTTCGAAGATGACCATAATTTTGTTGAGTCAAGAGGTTAGGAAGGTTGATAGTGTGACAAATATTTTGAAAATGAGATCTAATATGGGTATAGGATGGACAATCTAAGAGAAAGTGTTTTTCATCTTCAATCTTCTTAGTGTCACAAAGGTGACATACTCTTTCATCCCATGGCGTTTTAAGAATTGACCAATGCCCACTTTCACTATGGAGTTTGTGAGAATTGGTTCTTATCTTAGCAATGCTTATTTTTTTCTTTACACTTCGCAAAATAGATAGATAATTTTGATCTTCTAGATTAGGGTTGATTACATCCTTATAATACCTTAATTTTATTTTTTCCTCTAACTCTTTATCACACCACATTTTCTACTTAAATTTTGATTTGATGTTTTTTTAATAGTATCTTTATTATGAAAAATGGTGTCTTTCATGATTCCCCAATAGTTTAGCCAAGATGGGGCATCTTTATGCCATCCTTTCTTAAGTCAATGGTGGTTGTGACTCGATTTTGAAGCAATTTTAGGAAGCCTCTTGTATTCCATGTTGTTTAACTTGTTCGTATACATTGGTATATAGTCATAGCCATGCTCTCAATGGGGGGAGAGGCTTGTTTCTAAGAGGAGGATGGGATAAGGCGTATTTCCCTTAATTTTGAGATTATAGGTTATAAAATTCTTTTGTATTTTCTCTATCTTTCTCGAGGATTCATGAGAGATACTACATCCCCAGACTTCACATCCATAAAGAATAACATGTGTAACAAGAGTCTCAAGGAGGATTTTATTCTTATCCCAACTCCAAAGATCAATTGATTTACAATTGTTTTCAATCCCATAATAAGCTTTCCATCCCCCAATAATCATTTTCTCAATGCTATAATTCCAATTGACCTTATGGTGAATATCAATTCCAACATATTTCTATGAAGTCACTTCCTCCAAGTTGTTGTTGTCATATACGAATGTATCATAAGGTATCTTATTGGATTTAGTAATCATGACCTTAGTCTTATCAATATTAACAGTCATACCCATATTGGAGAAAAAATCCTTGAGGATTCTTAATTGGTTTTCAAGATCATGGGGACTCCTTTCCATAATAATGATATTATCATCATAAAGAAGAATATTGATGACTATACCAGTGAGAGTAGGGATGACACAACCTATTTTTTCCAAGCAATCTTCTAACTTGTCATTGTATATGCCATAAAGGTTAGGGGACAAGGGACAACCTTGTTTGACTTAGATATTGCAGTTAATCTCTTTTGACTAGCCCTCAGTGTTTTTAAACTTAGAAATAACATTCTCATACATCCTTATTGCAGTATCCCTCAACTCGAGAGGAAATTTTATTTCTTCCAACCTATTCCAAAGTTTTTTCCTAGGAACCATGTCAAAAGATTTTCTAAAGTCAACAAAACAACAAAAGAGATTGGTTTTAGTATTTTGAAACTCCTCTGCAATGATCGTAAAGGTAACGAGATGGTCCATAGTGGAATGATATCTCCTACACTCGGCTTGGCCTTTAACTCTTTTACTATGACTTTCTATCCAAAGGCTAATCTTATTTTCCAGAATAAATCCATAAAGCTTCGCTAAAACTATGTAACGATCCCTTCGTTACGACTACAAGCGAAGAAGAAGGTGCATTTTTTTTTATTTTAAACAAGATGAAAACAACGATTACAACTAAACAACACATTTGATGGCAAGCACCATGCCCGCAGAACATGCAACAGACAACTATGACTCCCCGCTATGGCACAAGAGAAATTGGGTGAAACATGCGTAAAAAAAAAAAGGATAAACGACTACCCACCGGACACAACATGACCATGCCTACAAGATAACGAACAACATCCCCATCCTAAAACAATGACCCCAACGACTAGTTAACTAGGACCTCGATGGCATGCTACCAGACGCATGAAGGCATTATAACTCAAGCGCCAACAACAACTTCCAACCATCAACAACACTCACACAGGAAGCACAGACTCCAACCACGTTATCATTCACCTCTATCCAATAGGGTGCACCATGATCTCCTCATTAGGACTCAATTCGTCCTGAGGTGATAGGTGTGGCGATAAACCTGTCGCAACATAAACTATCTGGACCAAGGACTCGGGACAAATCCACACACTAGAAGCCTAACAACTGACAAGAAGACTGCACCAACACCGCAAGAAATAGGTCGACAAGAGGCAGGAAGACGTTGCTCAACAAAAGCGCAATCCATTAAATGACTCAACTACAACCAAGAAGCTCTAAAATTTAAGCAAGATGTCTAGGCGCAAAGGGTAACTATTGTAATATTACTAAAGACATAAACGTTATCAAGTGTGAACTAGTACAGAACTCAACAAAATCAACACACTTGTCATCAAGGTACATGTCTATTAAAGTAAGTGCACTACTCAAGATTTAAAAGTAATCTTATGATGCTTCATTACATAATCGACAATGTTGTCTAATTGACCAGTCCTAAATAATTAATAACACGATCTAATTTAACAATTTAACAATACATAACGATAGTAACTATATCAATGTATATCATTATTGATGTAACACTATTAAACAACCTCCTTATATATCACAGGTTATAACACTATCAACAATATTAATTACAACATGTTGTCCATCATATATAAAATTTGTTGGCAATTAAATGGAAATTGTTGTCTAAATTATAAGTGGTTGTTGTCAATAAATGAGTGTCATTTCAATGCAAATTGTAATTCCATTTTAATGTTGTTATGTGGTTAGAAATAAAAGCCATTTCTACATTATTCAGGGCAATTTTAATGCTATATTGTTGTTTATAATTAAATGTTAGGTCCAGCTATTACCGTGAATTTGATGCTATTGTGTTGCTTATAAATAATTTCCACCTCGATGTTATCCAATGAGATTTAATGCTATCTATTGGCTCATAATCAAATGTCATTTCAGAGCCCTTTCAATGCAGTTTGGATGCTATTTGGTGGTTTAAGGATAATTTTCGTTTCAATGCTAAACAAACTATCTTAAGGTAAGGAGTGGTTGTGTAAAGGAAATATAAATTTACCATTGCGGTAAAAACTACTGTGAAAATTACACAGTGTCTATCAATTTAATAAATATATGATCTCTCTCTATAGAACAGATGGGAAGTTGTCTAATGATCAAAAGAAACTGCTATCCACTAAACCGTAACTACGCTACCCGTTACACACTCCAACACATGGAATTACGCCCCCGCCAATACTGGCACACCAGCAATAATTTCACCAATCGTTTACACATTCTAGGCAACAATCAAGCTGTTTTGCTTCCAAAAATTTTGGGGTTATAGCTGTTAAATAAAGACTATAATAAATTTGTGTTGTCGATGTAAGAAAAAGAGAAATGGAGCAGATTGAGAAAAACTTTGATTGTACTGTCTCGAGTGAGAATTAAACTCATGAATTAAACTGTCTAAACATAGGAAAATCACAGAGTTGAAAGGGTCAAGTCTGTCGAGTTAGCGTTGAGTTACACAAGGTAAATTCATGGTGTTATTACATAGATTCACATTTTTTTAAAGGAGATAAAATGGAACGGAATACATAGGAGGGTCGTTGTGTGAAATAATTATTTACATGATAAATTCCAAGGCATTTAGAAGATCACCGCCAACAATCAATTCAAAACGCAGTCACACTCTGCATGCAATAATTTAATGGGACCCTGGGTGAATCATGGTTAAATTAAAACACCGGTATGAATTAGCATTCAGAAAGCAGTGAACAAGAATTAAAACCCAGTAAAGTAAATAAAGGAATTGAAACACACTCAAGTAAATAAAAGGATTGAATGTAGAGTAATAATAGAATAAGACACAGCCTGGTGTGGCCAAGGGAGGAGTGAAATCAAGGGGCAGAGATGTAACGGTAAGGTAAAATTTGCAGAGTAAATGGTAGATCAGATGAAAAAAATAGTACACAGTAAATTCATCATGAAAAGCATTAAAAACACAGAATTAAATCATTGTTAGGAGGGTATTAAAAATGCATAGATCAACGTAGAGGTTCATAAGCGATTCACGACGGGAAGGGAATAACAATCACAGAGGTAATCAATCGCAACAAGGAAGAAGACAATCACTCGACTAGGAACAACCAATAGAGGTAGACGGCTTGGCAAACACATCCTTCCCTCATCATCCATGCACAAAACATAAGGGCATTAGAATCTATAGGTCGTTGTGCACTGAAGTGACGATTGTCAATTCGGCTCCTGACCAACTACTTAGGCGTGGACTGACGAACTAGGGAAGAGCACGAAAAGCACACTCTTCACAACAATCAAAAAAACCAAAGGAAAGTCACAACGTACAAGGATATAATGCCAATGGAAACGCGTCAAGAAGGGAGCTTAAGGCTATGGGGAATTTAAATTCTTGGTTGAAATGCGAAGTCAAAAATTTTCTTTACCCAATTAAAAATATAGAATTGAAAGTGTAAGGTATAATAAGAATCTACCATGCATAATCAATTAAGGGTACCATATCCCAAGTCGTCCACTCATATTCATTGTCCCGCGTGCTCTATGCAACTCCTGCTTGCCGACCGATGGGACTTTAGAGATACCTCCCAGCCAACTCTAGGGGTACTCTTCTTCCCCCTTAGCCCCCCAAGCCACAAAGGGGCCACACACACTAAACTAGAGAACAACTAGCTCCCAACTCACCTTGCAAGGTCGAGCTACCACACCTCACCGAGATGGGTATCCCAACTCCCACAAGATAAGTCAGTGAATTCTGAAATTTTGTCGAGTAACGTTACACATAACAGAAAATATCCATCCTCCTCCTTATACCTCCTTTATATAGAGTTTCTAAGTCCTTTACTTTCCCAAAATCCCATTTAATTTCTTGTTCAATAATTTAATTGATAAAAATCCTCCCTGTACATGTATCACCCATCCCCTTCATTGCACCATAAATTAATTTCTTTCATTAATTAATTACTCCTATTTTCCTCACCCACGTAAAAGCAATCCTAAAATCACTCCTAGGTGTCCCCATATCCCTTTACACATTTTAATGACTTACCCCCCTACTAATTCACTAGTTGAGCTCAATTTAGAAAGTTCTTAAATGAAACAAACCTTACTAAGTTATTCTTTCTTCTTTTTCCTTATGTTTCCCTTTCTCTTTATGTTTCCCTCTTTTTCCTAGTTTTCTAATTATTTTAAAGTTCCCTCTTTCCCTTTTCATTTAAAACTCAAATTGGCAAGTGTAGAAAATTACCTTTTTCCCCTTTTTCTTTTTAATTAGCATATGTAACAAAACAATTATTTCCCCTTTTTCCCCTTTTTTAAATGTTATCCCCAAAATATTTTTTTTATAAATTAATTGAATCACTTACCCCCTTCTCATCACATAATTAATGATGATTACTTTTATTGTTTATTTATTTTAAATTTGATTTTTAAATATATATTTTTATCACAAGTACCACTTACCTAGATTTTAATTTTTGAGGTTGGGCGACATTTTATTTGGGAAATTATTTTTAAATCTTTCTTATCACGTTATTCATTCTAAGGCCATCTAGGTTTATTCATTTATTATTTAACAATGCGACGTTCCCTTCAGGACGCACTAGGTGCTCCAAGGGTGCCAGTCGCCTCATTTTGTTTCCCTTACGCGGCGTGCCCTTCAGGATGCACTACGTGCTCTAAGGGTGCCACTCACCTCTTTCCATTTTTCTTACGCGACGTGCCCCTCAAGACATAGTACATGCTCCAAGGGTTACATAAGGGTTATGTGCTCCAAGGGTAGACATAAAAAAAACCTGGAGTCAATACTCCGCTAGGTGATCTTGTGGGAGACTAAGGGCCTCTAAGGAATAAGGCCCCTACCTTATTGTGCACCCCTTAGAATCATCCTAAGCGACTATCACAGTCTTCCCTCACGACATCGTGGGTGTTCTCAAACTAGGTAGTCGTTAACCTATAGTTCGAACCATGGCGAGAGTGCTAGTAGGTTGTGGCAGGGCTGTTGTCCACACCTCTCCCTCGACGTCTCTGGTTATCGTGCATGACCCCTCTACTACACATGTGAGTTTGGTCAGAAAGCTATCATCAGTCTGCATTGTCAACGAATCATGTCAGAAATAATATCCATAATCATATCATCTAATCAGATGCACAAATGTAATATATATATAATAATCAAACCCCAATAGTCCACTCCCTGAATCGATATGGAGTCCAAGGGTTTCATCGATGCCTTAACATCCTCAAGGTCTAGATCTTGCACACTCAGGAGAATCAAGTCAATAGCTCATGTCTAAGTTAATATAGAAAAATAACATATATTCACATCCATAATTCCTCATAATAATAATCAACGGTCAAAGGTATAATAATCTTGATCTCTTGCAAGCAAGTGTCCTCAAAGAATAAGTTCACTCAATGCGCACAAGAGTGGGCTGTTACATACACCCCCTCTTGGTCTAAACTTCATCTCAAAGTTTCATAGCATACAAGTGCTGAAATTATCTGTATCAGGGTATCACAAGTCTCTCTATCCAACAAAATGGAAACTGTTGGCGCATATCATATGCATCCTCTGAGGTCGTCCAGTGCAGACTATAGTTGTCCCAATGGACCTTGACCTCATCTACTGTTTGACATTGTAGCTGTCTAATGCGATGATCCATGATGTGGATCAACTTAGCCGTGAGCACACCCTCATCCAACACCCGCAAGGTGCTCAATTCAAACCATGTATAGGATCATTAATCATAATGTCTCAAACAAAGACGTGAAATACATCATGTGTACGCCTCAATAATTAGGAAAGGCTAGTCATTAGGCCACGGACCTCTCCTTTCCACAATCTCATAGGATCTTACAAACCTAGGAGATAGTTTATCCAATTTTCAAAACTTGATCGAACTCTTATGTGGTTTCAACTGAAAAAATAATCAATCACCACATCATAACTACAGTCGACACGACGTGCATCGACATAATGCTTTTGTTGATCCTGCACTTCCTTGATCCTTTGTATTATAGTTTCCATTTAATATTCCAATTATTAGATCACTTCTGATCCCACCAAGACCTTATCTTCAAGTCAATCCCAACTAAAAGGTGTTTGGCACGATCGCCCATAAAGAAACTCAAAAGGCACCTTCTTAATGGTGCTTTGGTAACTGTTGTCATAAGAGAATTATACCCGTGGAAAGAATTCCTCCCAATGCTTTTGTTGGTCCATCACGTACATGTGCAACATGTCTTCCAAGGTCTGGTTCGTTTGTTCAGTCTTCCTGTTAGTCTCTAAGTGATACACGGTACTAAAGTTAAGTTAGGTTCCCAAGACCTCTTGGAAACTAATCCAAATCGTCCAGTAAACACCGACCCTCGATCGTATATAATCCTCTTAGGTATGCCATGCATCCTTCCAACCTCATTGATGAAAACTATAGATATGTCCAATGCCTAATACGTTGTATGCACATGAATAAAATGAGCACTCTTCGTCAGAGTGTTGACCACAATGAAAATTGAGTCATGTCTCCTTGCTGTCAGTGGCAATACCACAATAAAATCCATCGAAATAACCTCCCATTTTGATTCTAGAATAGTGTGTGGTTGTATTAATTCTGCTGGATATCTATGTTCGGCCTTTACCTGCTGACATTCTAGACATCTGGCCACATAGTTGACTATGTCTATCTTCATTCCTTTCCAGAAGAATAAGGGTTTAAGGTCCTCCCTCATCTTCGTGACTCCTAGGTGATCCATGTATACTGCTCTATTAGCCTCGTTTAGGATCAAGCTCCTCAAATCGTAATTCGATGGTACGTAAATCTGATTTATAAACCTCAATAATCCATTGTCGTCAAAAGTAAATCCTTCGAATCTTGGTACCATCATTGTGTTTTGTCCGATAAAATCCTCGACCTCTTTGTACCAGTCATCATCGCACTATAAAGTTAGAATATTTTCATGTAGATTCGTCTAAAGAGGCAACATCAAAAATATGTGTGATCTATGAATCAATGCATCTATCACTCGGTTCATTATTCCTTTTATGTAAGAAATCTCGAAATTGTACTCTCTAAGCAGTTCCGACCAACGTCCTTGTCACACGTTCAAGTATCTTTGCATAAATATGTGTTGTAGTCCACAGTGGTCCGTCATTAGTTCAATTTTTCATCCAACAAGGTAGTGTCTCCAAACATTCAAGGCATATATATTGGCTAGCAACTCCAAATCATTTCTTGCATAATTTTCCCCATGCATTCTCAGTTTCCTCGAGATGTAAGAGATCACTCAACCGTATTGCATCAAGACTCTACCTAAGCCTTCGTTGGATGCGTCAGTACATACCAAGAAATCTGCATCCATGTCAGGGACCTTTAGTATTGGTTTTGTTGTCAACAACTCCTTGAGCATCTGAAATGCCTTCGTGCATTTCTCGGTCCAAACAAAATTCTTATTCTTCTTTTGTAATTCCGTAATCGGGTTTGCTATCTTTGAAAATCCCTCGACAAACCATCGATAGTATCCTACTAAACCAATGAAGCCACGCACTTCTGGGACATTCGTCGACACAGGCCATTCCATAATAGCCTTGACCCTTGCTAGATCCACGGTGATTCCTTCGCTAGAGATGACATGCCCTAAGTAGTGAATCTTAGATTGATAAAAACGAGCATTTGGACAACTTCCCATACAATTTATGCTCTCGTAGACACTGTAGTACCAAGTGAAAGTGCTCATTATGCTCCTCTGTCATCTGAGAGTAAATAAAATACTATCCATGAATACTTGGATGGACTTATCCAAATACTCACGGAACACCCCGTTCATCAAACTCATAAATACCCCTGGGGCGTTTGTCAGTCTAAACGGTAAAATAGTAAAATCATAATGTCCAAACCTCATTTTAAATTATTCTTAGGGATGTCATCCTCCTTGATCCGTAACTGGAAAGACCCTCATCACAAATCGATCTTTGAAAACATAGGCGCACCCTTCATCTGATTGAATAGATCATCAATCCTTAGTAGCGGATACTGATTCTTAATCGTCGCCTTGTTCAATTGACGGTAGTCAGTGCAGAGTGTCCACGACCCATCCTTCTTTCATATGAAGATAATAGGCGCACCCCATGGTGACACACTCGGACATATAAGTCCTACATCCAACAACTCCTTCATTTGCATTCTCAACTCCTCTAACTCTGGGGTCAACATCCGATAAGGAATTCTAGCTATCGGCTCAGTCCCCAGTGTTAGGTCTATGCTAAACTCCAATTCCCTCTCCAACGGAATCCAAGGTAACTCCTCTAGAAATATGTCTGCGAACTCTCTCACCACCGGTAGGTGTTCTATTCCTTCCGCTACTCCCTTCTCGTTTAATGCAAGGATCTCATAAATCTTACATCCCTTATGCATGCTCTTCCGTAACTACAAGGAAGAGATGAACCTCAGGGAAAATCCCTAGTTCTGTCCTACAATCACGTATCTTTAACCCTCATCATCAACCAAGATCAACCATATTGTCTTACAGTTGATTATATCCTCATGCAATTTCAACCAATCCATATTGATCATGATGTCATAAGATCCTAAGATCTTGACGTACAGGTTGGCCCTGGTGACAAACTCTCCTAGGTTAAGGATACAACCTATAACCCTTCCTCCAAACTTATGTCTGGCTCCCTAATCCATCTCTACAAAGCATAAACTCATCCTGTTCGACTGCCTTAACATTAATCCTTTTAGCGCTGCATCAGAAATGAAACTCTCGATAGCACCGAGATCTATCAAAATACTAAGGATCTAGTCGCCAGCAGTACTTGACATATCGAGCACAGTCCACTGGTGCTCTGCTTGGCGGTTATTCACCACTGCATGAATATGATGGCCCTTACCCAAAAATCCCATGGTAGTGGGTCCAACTGACCATATGCTCCAGCCATTTCCTCTAGGCAGTAATGTTGGTCATGTGGCTCCCACAGTCCAACACACTTTCTTCAGTCCAATAATCCTGGTATCCGAAGTAGAAGATGAATTCTAACAATAAGGTCAAACTCTAACTTCTTGACCTTAAGTTTCTGGGTAATTTGGAGCAGTGCATACCAAAGAATCTCCAAAACGAGCCTCATACTTGGGCACCATACGGATGCCTCGTCGCAAGGCGTCGAACTAATTGAGATGACACTCAATGAATTCATTAGAAAGATACCTCTCTTGTAACCATTCCTCGAACAGTTCCCATGATACGTCATCGACGACCATGTTCAAAAGTGGTAGGAGCATCATCCGCCATAGAAGAGCACTCCCCTTCAGTTGAAAGACCACCATACAGACATTCATGTTGGAGGTCGTAATCGCGAAGTATGAAGAACAACGCCTTTCTCTACAACTGTTCCTCGATGACACAGTCGTCCGCGACACTCGTGGACTCTGGAACTCAACTCTCTCAAGTTCTCGATGGATGCTAATGGTACTAGCTAGGGTGCATTGTGGACCATCAGGGGTACAGGTGCCCTAGCCTCCTCTTAGTACCAATGGTGAATCAAGGCCCTTTGACATTACCTAGAAGGGCCTTCTCAGACCATCATCATCCCTTACAACAAGCGAATCCAGCCCAAGGAATTTCCCTTCCCCTTGGGGGTTACACTCTGAGGGTGTGAGAACTTCTAGAGGCGTCTCACCTCCTTCCACGACACCACGTTGCGAACCTCTGAAGCATCCTCTAAATGCGATCACCGCATGGACACATTAAGGTTTTTAATTAAAGAAACAATTAATACTCACAGGTTTACTGGAGTGGAAAGCCCAGTGATCCACAGTCGCAGGGTTGAACCTTTTCTGATATCATATGTAACGATCCCTTCGTTATGACTACAAGCGAAGTAGAAGGTGCAATTCTTTTTTTCTTTAAAATAGGATGAAAACAACGATTATAGCTAAACAACAGATCTGATGGCGAGCACCATACCCATAGAATAGGACACAGACAACTTTGACTCCCCGCTCTGGCACAAGATCAACTGGGCGAAATATGCTTAAAACAAAAGGGAGAAATGACTACCCGCCCAACACAACATGACCACACCTACAAGCTTAGGCACAACATCCCCATCCTGACACAGTTGCCTCCATGACTAGTTAACTAGGACCTCGATGGCGTACTACTAGACGCATGAAGGCGTTACAACTCAAGCGCCAACAACAATTTCCAACCATCAACAACACTCACACAGTTAGCATAGAATCCGACCATGATATAATTCGCCTCTATCCAATAGGGCATGCCATGATCCCCTCATCAGGACGCAGGCTATCCCGAGGTGATAGGTGCGGCGATAACCTTGGCGCAACATAACCTATCTAGACCAAGCACTTCGGACAAATCCACACACTAGGAGCCTAACAACTGACAAGAATACTGCACCAACACCCCAAGCAACAGGTCGAAAAGACGCAAGAAGATGTCGCTCAACAAAAGTGCATCCATTAAATGATGTGACTACAACCAATAAGCCCTAAAAGTTAAGCAAGAATTCTAGGCGAGAAGGGTAACTATTGTAATGTTACTGAAGACATAAATGTTATCAAGTGTGAACTAGTACATAACTTAACAAAATTAACACGCTTGTCAGCAAGGTAAATTTCTATTAAAGTAAGTGCACTACTCAACATTTAAAAGTGATCTTACACTGCTTCATTACCTAATCGACAATTATGTCTAATTGACCAGTCCTAAATAATTAATAACATAATCTAATTTAACAATTTAACAGTATATAACGATATTAACTATATCAATGTATATCGTTATTGATGTAACACTATTAAACAACCTCCTTATATATCACGGGTTATAACACTATCAACAATATTAATTAAAACATGTTGTCCATCATATATAAAATCTCTTGGCGATTAAATGGTAATTGTTGTCTAAATTATAAGTGGTTTTTGTCAATAAATGAGTGCCATTTTAATGCAAATTTTAATGCCATTTTAATGTTGTTATGTGGTTATAAATAAAATCCATTTCTACGTTATTCAGGGTAATTTTAATGCTATCTTGTTGTTTATAATTAAATGCCAGGTCCAACTATTAAATGTGAATTTGATGTTATTTTGTTGCTTATAAATAATTACCACCTCGATGCTATCCAATGAGATTTAATGCTATCTGTCGGTTCATAATCAAATGCCATTTAAGATCCATTTCAATGCAGTTTTGACACTATTTGTTGGTTTAAGCATAATTGTCATTTCAATGCCAAACAAACTATCTTAAGGTAAGGAGTGGTTGTGTAAAGGAAATAAAAATTTACCACTGTGGTAAAAACTACTATGCAAATTACACAGTGTCTATCAATTTAATAAATATATGACTTCTCTCTATATAACAGATGGTAATTTGTCTAATGATCAAAATAAATTGCTATCCACTAAACCGTAACTATGCTACCTGTTACACACTCCAACACACAAAATTGTGCCCCCCCAATACCGACACACTAGAAATAATTTCACCAACCATTTACACAGTCCATGCAACAATCAAATTGTTGTTCTTACAAAACTTTTGGGGTTATAGCTGTTAAATAAAGACTAATAAATTTGTGTTGTGGACGTGAGAAAAAACAAAATGAAGCTACTTGAGAAAAACTTTGATTGTACTCTCTCGAGTGAGAATTAAACTCGTGAATTAAACTGTCTAAACATAGTAAAATCGCGGAGTTGAAAGGGTCAAGTATGTTGAGTTAGCGTTGAGTTACACAAGGTAAATCCGTGGTATTAATACATAAATTCACATTTTTTTTAAAGGAGATAAACTGGAACGAAATACACAGGAGGGTCATTGTGTGAAATAATTATTCACGTGATAAATTCCAAGGCATTTGCAAGATCGCCAACAAGCATCAATTCAAAATGCAGTCACACTCTGCACACAATAATTTAATGGGGCCCTAGGTGAATCGTGGTTAAATTAAAACACCGGTATGAATTACCATTCAGAAAGTAGCGAACAAGAATTAAAAAGCAGTCAAGTAAATAAATGAATTGAAACACATTCAAGTAAATAAAAGGATTTAACACAGAGTAATAATAGAATAAGACGCAGTCCAGTATGGCCAAGGGCAGAGTGAAATCGTAGGCCATAGATGTAAAGGTAAGGTAAAATTTGCAGAGTAAATGGCATATCGGATGAAAAAAATAACACACAATAAATTCGCCAGGAAAAGCATTAAAAATGCAAACTTAAATCATTGCCACGAGGGTATTAAAAATGTAGAGATCAACGTAGAGGGTCATAAGCGATTCGCGACAGGAAGGGAATAACAATCGCAGAGGTAATCAATCGCAAGAACGGGCAAGACAATCACTCAACCAAGAACAACCAACAAAGGTAGAAGGTTGGGTGAACACATCCTTCACTCATAATCCACGCACAAAAAAACAGGGCATTAGAATCTATAGGTCGATGTGCACCGAAGTGACGACCGTCAATTCGGCTCCTGATCGAATGCTCAGGCATGGACTGATGAACTAGGGAAGAGGAAGAAAAGCACACTCTTAACAACAATCAATAAAACCAAAGGACATTCACAATGTGCATGGAACGAATGCCAAGGGAAACACGTAAAGAAGCGATCTTAAGGCTATCGGGAATTTAAGTTCTCGGTTGAAATGCAAAGTCAAACATTTTATTTACACAATTAAAAATACATAATTGAAAGCGTAAGATATAATAAGAATCTACCATGCAGAATCAAGTAAGTGTATCATAGCCTAAGTCGTCTTTCTCGAGTCTCTCTCCCACGCGCTCCGTTCAACTCTCACTTGTCGACCGATGAGACTTCACCGATACCTCGTGGCCAATGCTAGGGGTACTCTTCTTCCCCCTTAGCCCCTCAAGCCGCAAAGGGGCCACGCACACTAAACCAGAGAACAACTAGCTCCCAACTTGCCTCACAAGTCCGAGCTACCACTCCACACCGAGCTGGGTATCCCAACTCCATCAAGCTAAGTTATTCAAGTCTGAAATTCTATAGCGTAATGTTATGCATAACAGAAGAGATCCATCCTCCTCCTTATCCCTCATTTATATAGAGTTTCTAAGTCCTTTACTTTCCCAAAATCCCATTTAATTTACTTTTCAATAATTTAATTCATAAAAATCCTCCCCGTACATGTGTCACCCATCCCCTTCATTGCACCATAAATTAATTTCATTAATTAATTAATTACTCCTATTTCCCTCTCCTACCTAAAAGAAATCCTAGAATCACTCCTAGGTGTCGCCATATTCCCTTACACATTTTAATGACTTACCCCCTTGCTAATTCACTAGTTGAGTTGAACTTAGAAAGTTCTTAAATACAAAATACCTTACTAATTTAGTCTTTCTGCTTTTTCCTTATGTTTCCCTTTCTCTTTATGTTTCCCTCTTTTTCCTATTTTCCTAATTCTTTTAAATTTCCCTTATTCCCTTTTCATTTAAAACTCAAATTGGCAAGTGTACAAAATTACCTTTTCCCCATTTTTCTTTCTAATTAATAAATTTTTAATTAGCATATGTAACAAAACAATTATTTCCCCTTTTCCCCCCTTTTTAAATTTTATCCCCCAATTTTTTTTTTATAAATGATGATCACTTTTATTATTTATTTATTTTTATTTTTATTTTTATTTAAATATATATTTTTATCACAAGTATCACTTACCTAGATTTTAATTTTCAAGGTTGGGTGACATTTTATTAACGAAATTGTTTTTAAATCTTTCATATCACGCTATTCATTATAAGGCCATCTAGGTTTATTATTTTATTATTTAACAATGTGACGTGCCCTTCAGGACACAGTAGGTGTTCCAAGGGTGCCACTCGCCTCATTATGTTTCCCTTGGGCAATGTGCTCTTAAGGATGCACTACGTGCTCCAAGGGTGTCACACGCGTGTTTCCGTTTTTCTTGCATGACATGCCCTTCAGGACGCACTACGTGCTCCAAGGGTGTCACTCTCCTCTTGAATGACTTGGTATACATCAAAAACCCCTGGATTCAATACTTCACCAGGTGATCTTGTGGGAGGCTAAGGGCCTTTAATGAATAAGTCCCTTGCCTTATTGTGCACACCTTAGAATCATCATGAGTGACTATCGCAGTCAGTTATCACGCCATTGTGGGTATTCTCGAACTAGGTAGTCATTAATTGTAACAACCCTAGTTGAATATATGCTTAGGGATTATTAAGTAAAAATTTATTAGGTAATTAATTTTTCTAACATGTTATTAACTAAACAAAGATTGGTTTAATGATATTAATTAAATATTTATTAATTAATTAATTGTTATCATTTTAATTAATTAATTAATTAATTAATTACCTATTACATTCAATGACATGGATATTAAATTTAAGAGGGTTAATAAATTTAATTGTTTAATTAAAGGATTACGTATACGGAGGGGATAAGAAGCATTAAATGTTAGGATAAGAAACATTAATAATCAGATAAGACATTAACTAAGAGGATAAGACAATGAATGTATGGATAAGGAAATGAATGAGGAGGAAAGGGTTGGTGAAGGAGGGATGATGGGGAGGAGGCTTACGGAAGAATGGATTTTATTTTTTTGAGGGTTCTCTTGGATTTTTAAGGTTCTGAGTTTTGAGTTCTGCAGTCGGGGAAGGATCATTACAGGGGGGACACCGATTTGTTGGGGGTTTTGGGCACGGGGGCCATAATATCCATATGGTATCCTAGAGCTAGGAAGCTGGACAAGGTGTTCCTAGCTAGCAGGGAGGAAACACGGTTTGGGCAGAGTTGATCAGCGCATTAGGCAGCAGCAAGGCAACAGCAAGGCAGCAGGGAAGGGACAATCATATAGGAAGAAATTAGCATCAGAAGGAGGTAGTTTGTTATGAAAGTGCTAATTTTTCTTCTTTTTATGTTGTAGTTAAATGTTAATCTCTGTTGAATATTGTGTATATGTTGGTGATTAAATTATTTGTGTGATTGAAATGATTTATATCAAAATTAGTATTTATAGGTACTACACATGGTATCAGAGCCCTAGTTCAAAATTTGGAGCCAAGGGCCTACCTACCCACCCAGAATTTAAAAACTTTTGTTTAGTTATGGTGAAACAACCATAAACCCTTTAATTAGATAAATCTGGTCCAAGATCCAGCCACATCTAACTTGCAAGCCAAGCACAAAATTTTTAACACAAATATAAAAATAAATGACATACATAAGGTCAGTCCAGTCACGAGTGTTCAAACTTCAAAGGAAATTTCATTCATCAAGTGGGACAACAGTCAAACCTAAAGTGAGAGGGAGACACAAAATAAAATCAAAGACTTGCTTCATGGATACACACGACCTAAAAAATACCTTCTAGATATAAAGTGGAATGAAAAGGTAACAACTAATGGAAGTAATAACTGTAGGAGCAATATAATGGAGTGCACCTAAGGGGCCAATATAGGAGCAAGGGAGAAAATATCTGATAGAGGATACTGAAAGAGGATAAGTAGGGTTACTTCAATCCTACAAAATCACATGTCAATACATGATAAAAGACCATAAATGCAAAAAAAAAGGGGTGTTAGATCTGTAAATTATGTACCTAAAATTAAATGTTATCCATAGTTAAGGTGGAATAAACACCGATGTGCTAACCATGGTGTGTTTTCGTATATAAAATCTGTGATGGGTTTTGGGCAATTGTCGAATCTTAACCATATTGCTGAATTTCAAGGAATTTTGATACCTTGCAATTACCACCTCTAATGGATTTTTACTGAAAATTAGCCAAGAATGACTGGCTGCAAGTGGATACTTTTGGAACTAGTCTAACATACTAGGTTCTAGTGGATCTTAAGGGACATGTCAAACAACTTCATAAAAGAGATTAGATGGTCTAAAATAAAATAGTCTAAAACTGATTGTTGTTATTTATACTCAAGTAATGCTAAGGCTATAAGTAATGCTAAGGCTGTTGTTACAAGAAGATCTGCAATGTCAAATAAAAGAAAACATGCATACACTCAACATGTTCTATGCCTTTTGAGAATCCAATGAATAACCATTTAAAACTCCAAAAAAAAAATTATGCAGAGAAGATTCAAACAAATTCAAGTTAACCATCCTAGATCGGGTTTGTTGGCAACTCAATTTCTGACAAATCCAAATAGATTATAACCCATAAAAGCATACCAAGCCAATTTAGAGGGTCTATATCTTAAGCATATGCAAGGTCATAGGGTTTCTACATAGCTACATGTGCGGTAACTTGTTTACTCAAAGAGGCATCTGCCCAAATCAAGCACACCCACTACCATTGCCCAGGAGCAGTTTGACATTTATGTATGAGATATGATACTGAATAAAGAGAAAGTTATAAATTTAAACTAACTTTATGGCGATATGCCAGGTGCAGCATCTCAGGCACAGCAGACCAACACGCTATCTAACACCAGTCAATGGGATGAGGTGAGGTGCTTGATAATGGTTTCGATTAATCTATTAATCCCCAAAGATTCCCCCCCTGATCGACCCAGATCGATAGCATTGAATCGAGTTTCTAGCAAGGGAAATTCAAGCGAGCTTGAAAGATTGAGTCAACTTTTTTGGTTGAGAGTCTCTATCTCCGAGAGCGATATGCCCATAGGAGATTGGAACATTGGCATCCCTGCAGTCGCTTTGCTATTGCTGGAAGAGCTCGATGTGGAATTCGAAGTTGAGCTCCCACAACCATAATGTTGAGGCATCCCTTTCAGATATGATTGATATCACAAATGGCTTGCACTTCCTATATGCTCTGGAAAACTTCAAAGATAAATCTTTGATCTTCTTCAAAACCCTAATTCTTGTAGACCTGGTGCAAGCGCCCTACTAACTCACTATTTGGCACTCAAGGAAAGGACGACTGGAACCGCTCGTAAGGACGAATGGACCCATAACTGAAAAATATTGAATAATAGCCATATTAATATTATGAAAACTGAAAATAAGGCAAGTTGTTGGCATGCTCTTTTCAGCCTCTTTTCAGCTCAGTGCATGCACCCAGCCATGGAGGACGAGCCCACGAAGGGGCATCACTGTGCTCAGTGCATCACAAGATTCATAGACCAACACCTAGGCTGAGACTAAGTGCCAAAACATGTAGTAGCTCACAAAATGCATTAACATCGTAACACAAATATCAGTGCCCAAGACCAAAACGCCACAGCCCAAGGGTGGCCAATAGGCTATACAAAGTTTTTTAAATAACAAATAAATAAATAAATGAACAGAAAATACCACATGCAGCTAGAACGAGAAAGTGCCAAGATAATCTACCAAGGAACGAGGGAACACACCAATGTTCTACACACGCCCTCCATTCCTGGAACACGTGTTACCAAGGCTGACCTAGTAGGGAAATGGCTATGGCTGCCGGTCTAATCCTTCACCCTGAACGCTTCAAAAAAAAAATGAAATGTGAAAGGGGAGGGTAGAGTTCGAAGAGATAAGAATGAGTAAATTAGGGTTAGGGTTTAGATCGGAGGGCACTGGAGGAAGCGGGCACGTGGGCTTCATGCGTGCCCGATTTGATTTTTATTTTTATTTTTATTTTTTTTATTAATTTTATATTTTTTTATTTATTTAAATTAACTTTTTAAATTATTACTAAATTTAAATTTCAATGGTTTAAATCGTTAATTTTTTTATTAATTATTAACAAACAAAAAAAATATAATATACATACATATATTTAAATATATGTAGCAAATTAAAACTAAGTACAGTAATTAATTAAAAGTAATTATCATTAATTAATTAAATTAATATGTTAGAGAGTCCATGGGTTTTGAACCCAAGACCCCCCACCAAGCGAAGTGCCTTAAGAAGAATACTAACACCAACATGCCCTCATAAGTCTTTACAAATAAATTCTTATACTTAATTAGATTAATGGTAACACTATAGGGATTAGAGTGGTATTATTATTAGGAAGATATAGTATGAAGATTAAGACTAACTGGATTATTACCTAACCTATTGATCTGGAGCCAGCTAACCGAGTTGAATCATAATTAGTGAATGCACTGGAAATCAAGGTAAAGGATTATTTAGCGTTGTTGATCCTTGTATCCCAAGTATAAACTCTGATTGTCCAAGCGTCAGGCTCACGAGACCGTACACACAACTCATCGATCCAAGCGCCAAGTCCCTCCAGTCCATTCCACTAGTCAAAGTCAACGCTAAATCTCAATGCAGCATTCGACAACGCCAACACTAGGTGCTAGGGAAAAGCTCACGAGTCAAGCATCGGAGGATATTTAGTTATAAGAAAAAGTTAAAAGGACTTAGACTAGGACAAGTGGGAAAGAGGCGGCATATGCACTAGGAGAGTAAGAAAGAGGAATTGGCGAGTATGGCGCAAGGCTAGCATAGCTACATGGCAAGGGAACCAATAGTTTTTTTTTTAGGGTGAAGAAATCAAGCTTAGACGCTTAATCCTAATCCTAACCTAGCCAATCCCCTAAAGGAGTAATGTATGTTTACAGAAAAGTAAAGAAAACTTATGCCTAACCCTATTTCTAGTTGAGTAGCACCAATTTGAAATGTCCTTGAACTCACCCTGACAACTTTGGTTGATGCAGGTTAAATCATACAGGATGATCAGGACTCGAGTGAGTCGAGGCAGGGGAGCATCGTCGCAAGAACTGCCAACACCACTAGTGCCACCACCACCATCGCCCGAACTAGCTCTCATACTGCGCTCATTGGAAGCCATTAATGAGACTTTAAAGGGGCGACAACCGACAGGGACTGAAGTGGAACCCCCACCGTCTGGAATGGGTAATCCAGACGCATCAAGGGATTCAAGGGGAGGAACTCCACCTGAAGAAATCACTCGAGAATTGCAAAAGATCAAACTTCCATAGTTTGTCGGGGTTCACGCCAGTGAACACATGAAAGCATGGTTGGAAGACATGACAAGGTGTTTTGCCTTAAGGGACTATGCGTCCAACTCAAACGCAAAGATCACAATTTTTTAGTTAAGAGACAGTGCCTTGAACTAGTGGGGCAACCTAGAAAGAAAACTGCACCTTACCCCAAACACAGTATCTTGGGAACTTTTCGAGGAGAGGTTCCGAAGGAAATATCTTCCAGCGTACTACAAGGAACAACAGGTAGGGGCATTTCATGCCTTAGTATAGGGAAACGGAACTGTAGAAGAATATGAGATCAGATTTATGGAACTGGTCAAATATGTTTTGTATATGGATAATGACCAACAACAGGTAGAGCGCTTCGTCTATGGATTGAACCCTAAGATAAGAGCTATGGTCCAGATGTGGAAACTGTCTTCAGTAGCGGAAGCGGTGGAAAATGCACGTTATGCGGAGGAACACATGAACATAATTAGGGGTACAAGACCGACATTTACGCATCGTCCTGGATTCGTAGGGAAGGCCCCGAGGACATTTACTAAGGGAGGGGGCTTAAGGCCACCGCCATATGGTAACAGAGTTGCACCAAGGATAGTAGCTGCATGGATTTCAATGGCAGGGAGTGCAGCATCTCGTTCATCGCCAACAACGCAGACAGGTCCATGACCATCTCAGGGAACAACTAGTAGGGGCAGGGGTTCCAGGGGAAGGAACTCATTTCAGAGACAGTCACATAGTAATGCAAAGGTTCAATCTCGTGTTACCTGTTGGGGGTGCAGAGGACCCCATTACTAGCATGACTGCCCAGAGTTACAATCAGGGTTTGTGCATAGAGAAGGAAAGGCATCGATGGGGAGATCAAGTAGAAGCCACCATATTTATGCAGTGGTTAATAATCGCCAAGACGAAAATCAATCCACAGTGGTGGATTCATCAGTTATGCTAAATCATATCAATGTTAAGATTTTTTTTTATTCTAGTGCTACAGATAGTTTCATTTCACCATCTGCATTAAAAAAGAGTGGGTTGGAAGCCTATGAACATGATGACTTTAAACAAGTCGAGATGGCTTCGGGGAAAAAACAAGTGGTAGGACCTAGTGTTGATAATTGTATAGTAGACCTGGGAGTGTGTACTACCAGGTTGAAGGTATACATCACTGCTCTTGGGGTGTATGACCTAATCATTGGAATGGATTGGTTAGCATCTCATCGAGCTTTGGTAGATTGTTTCACAAAGAGGGTGATTTGTGTCAACGATGAGGGAAGGCTAGTAGAGATCCAAGATGTATGAAGAAAAGTGTCGTTACGCTTTATATCAACTATGAAGGTTAAGCGATGCTTGAGGCAAGGGTGTCAACTTTATGTAGTGGAATCAGTGAATGGAAGGAAGGGACCCTCAGTGGATCTGTACCGGGTATTTTCAAAGTTTAAGGATGTTTTTCCAAACAAATTACCAGGATTACCTCCTGAGAAGGAGCTTGATTTTACTATTGAGCTAAAACTTGGTGTAGAACCAATCTCCAAGACGCCATATCAGATGACAGTGCCAGAACTTTGTGAATTGCAAATGTAGTTGAAAGAGTTACTGGACTTAGGGATAATAAGGCCCAGTGTCTCACCTTGGGGTGCACCAGTAATTTTTGTAAATAAGAAGGATGGATCCTTACGACTGTGTATAGACTACAGGGACTTGAACCGTGCTACAGTGAAAAATAAGTACCCAATGCCGTGAATATATGACCTTTTCGATCAGATGAAAGGAGCAATGGTATTCTCAAATATTGATTTGCGATCAAGGTATCATCAGTTAAGGATTAAGGAAGGTGATATCCCAAACACTGCCTTCCGAACTCGGTTTGGACATTACGAGTTCGTCATCATACCTTTCAGATTGACCAATGCCCCAACAGTATTCATGAGCCTCATGAACATCGTATTACAGAAGTACTTAGATCTATTTGTACAAGTCTTTCTAGATGACATCCTCATCTATTCCAAGAACGAAAGAGAACATGAGGAACACTTGCGAGTAGTGTTGTCTTGCCTTAGAGAGAACAAATTGTATGGGAAGTTGTCGAAGTGTTCCTTCTTCCAGAAATAAATTCACTATTTAGGTCATATCATTTATGGTGAAGGAATCTCTGTGGACCCAGAAAAAGTAAAGGCCATTATGGAGTGGCCAGTGCCAAAAAATGCCCATGAGGTGAGAAGCTTCATGGGGATAGCAGGTTATTACCGGAGATTTGTGGAAGGATTCTCAAAAATAGAGAAACCCATCACCACTTTGCAACACAAGGGAGTCAGTTATGAATGGACAAAAGAATGTGATAGTGCATTCATTGAGCTTAAGAGGTTACTAACTAGTGATCCAATTATACGAGTGTCGGATATGGAAAAGGACTTCACAGTCTGCACGGATGCCTTGAAGCAAGGGTTCGGGGTCGTGCTAATGGAGGATGGAGGAGTGATAGCCTATGTGTCAAGAAAGTTGAAGAAACACTAAGAGTTATACACGACTCATGATTTAGAGTTGGCAGCTGGAATGCTAGCTCTGAAAATTTGGAGGCACTATCTTGTGGGGCAAAACTTTGAGCTCAAAATGGAACATCAAAGTTTAAAACATATCTTCACTCAAAGAGATCTAAATTCTAGGCAAAGGTGATGGAGTGAGTTTATGAGTGAGTACGATTTTCGTATTTCGTACATCAAGGGAAAGGAAAATGTGGTCATAGATGCCTTGAGTAGGAGACGACGTATCTTCTCCTTGGTAATCTTAAAGGTCAATATGAGGGAACATGTGTTGGCACAACTCCAACGAGACAATTGGTATTTAAAGGTTACTTCAAACCTCCAGAGCAGGAGGCAGTTAGATCCAAATTATGAAGGATATAGTCTGGAAATAGACAGACTGTTAAGATATCGAGGAAGGATGTACATCCCTAAGAATGGGGATATTCAAAGCATCATACTGAAGGAAGCCCATAGAGCACTTTATTGTGTGCATCTGGGTGTGAAGAATATGTACGCATATATGAGGAAGCTCTTGTTCTGGGTAGGCATGAAGTGCGATGGACTCCATTTCGTCGCCAAGTGCATAGAGTGTCAACAAGTGAAAGTCGAACACCATCACCCAACAGGCCTCCTACAACCACATGATGTTCCTATGTCCAAGTGGGAATTCATCTCTATGGATTTTGTTGTGGGGTTGCTGCTCACATCTCATAGACACAATGCCATTCTTTTGATAGTGGATAATTTAACCAAGAGTGCTCATTTTATTCTAGTTAGAGACACTTACGATGTCACTAATGTGGCATGTGTGTTTGTAAGCGAGGTTATCTGTTTGCATGGGATACCTAAGAAGATCATTTCAGATAGGGACTCAAGATTCACTTCTAGGTTTTGGACAAGCTTGCAGTCAGCGTTGGGGACTCAATTGAACTTAAGCACAGCGTATCATCCTGAAATAGATGGGAAAACTGAGAGAGTAAATCAAGTCATGGAAGACATGCTTAGGATGTATGTAATGGATAATCAAACCCAATGGGAGAAGTACCTACCTTTGGTAGAGTTTGCCTACAATAATAGTTTTCATAGCTCCATCACAATGCCACCCTACGAAGATTTGTAAGGGAGGCCATGCAGAATGCCATTGAGTTGGGAAAGACTAGAAGACTGAGTAATAGTTGGGCCAGAATTGATTTAGGAGATGGAGGAACAGGTGATTCAGATTAGGCAGAGACTAAAGGAAGCACAGGATAGGAAGAAAAGTTATGCGGATGTACACAGGACCAACTGAAGTTATGAAGTGGGAGACCAGGTTTTCATTTGTATCATGCCTAATAAGAGTACCATACGGTTTGGGAAGGGGACAAAGTTGTCACCTCAATTTATAGGACCATTCAGAATCCAAGAGAAAATTGGACCCGTTGCATATCGTCTCGTACTACCACCCCCTCTTGCATAAAACTCATAATGTATTTCATGTATCTGTTTTACATCATTATGTTGCTGATGAATCACATAAACTAAATTGGAAGGAATTGTAGGTATCGGACGTGGGAACCCTCACAGTACCATTACACATATTGGACCATAGAGTCCGACATCTCAGGAACCATCTGGTATACCAAGTCAAGGTCTAGTGGAGCAAGTATAGTCCGGGATCTGCTACTTGGGAAGACGCCGAGACACTGCGACGAGACTATCCCTCACTTTTTTGACCACCTAGAGAATATGTTTCTCGGAGTTTGGATGTATGCAACACCACCTTTTGACTTAGACAACCATGATTACTTGAGGCCTATATACTTTATTTTCTAGTCACAATGAAACTATTAAGTGATACATTTAAACTTTAAACGTATGAACTTTTATGAATGATTAAATGTTATTGATGATGATGTATGTAATGTGATCTATTATGTGAATGTAAATTTTACAAATGTTTAAATGTTATTGATGATGATGTATATGATGCGACATATTGTGAGAATGTGAATTTAA
>ML778947.1:1572480-1585751 GCA_009831015.1 Picea engelmannii
TGAATGATTAAATGTTATTGATGATGATGTATGTAATGTGATCTATTATGTGAATGTAAATTTTACAAATGTTTAAATGTTATTGATGATGATGTATATGATGCGACATATTGTGAGAATGTGAATTTAATGAATGTTTAAATTCTATTAGGATGATGTTGGATATGATGCAATCTATTTTGAGTAAATGATAATCTTATGAATGGGTGTTGAAATTGAATTATGGGATATTATGAGATCTATTTCTAACTCGAAAACTTTGATGTTAAATTATCGGTACAGGGATACCAAATTGAAATGATGATAGTATGCAATTACATGATGATAATGCATAGAAATGTATGAGTTTGTGTTACAGACTAATTTGCAGGTTATGGGCTATGAAATAGACAAGGGATAAAGATGATAAAAGTGGATATCATGACCACTAGCCAAGAAACATTATGGTATGAATATTGTATGTGAAATTATATTGGTTTGGATGCATTTCTATGATATGTGGACCAGTGCATGATTTCAGGTGATGACACTGCCCAAAACTGAATAAATGATGACAAAACCCCCAGGAACACGGTGTCACTGTATATTCCATTGTAGGCTGTGGACCCTAGTTATGATTAGGAGGGGTGCAGGCATTTCCCACCATGTATCCTCTAAAACCTGAAGTCATGGGAGGACGGTGTTAGTTCACTCTCCCCAAGATGTGTGATGATGACTGTCAGATTCCTGTTAGGGAATCTTGGTCGAGATAGCGACACTTCCTCTTATGGGTTCTATTTGGAGTTAGGTCAATATAGTTGACGCTCCAAGATAGTCTAGTAGAGGAAGGATAGGAATGGAGATGGAAGTAGGTTAGGGAGGAAGGATGAGTAGAAATAGTTGAGAAAGTATGGAGATTTGTCTTCTGGTGGAATTTAATGTTTTCCCTTCAAAACAAAAACGAAATGTGTATATATGAATATTCATAATTGTGTAACTAAACCACAATTGTCTAAATAAAATTGTTGAATCGGATAATAGTAATTAAAGGATTTCTCAAACAATTGATTGGTTTGTTGTATTTTATAAAAGACTAGGCTTGCGGACTGGATTGGATGCATACATAAATTACTAAAGGATGATAGTTTTGATTATTAGTACATGCACGAGACTTGTATGTACTAGCTACACATGCATTTCTTGTACATATACACTAGTATGTATAAGTTTTCTTGACTTACTTACTGATAATGTCCGTTAATTGTTATGAATGTGTGAACCATGTTTATTTTCCTTTATACCATAAGATACCTTAACTTCGGGACGAATTTTCCTAAAGGGTGGGTGTATGTAACAACCCTAGTTGAATATATTCTTAGGGATTATTAAGTAAAAATTTATTAGGTAATTAATTTTTCTAACATGTTATTAACTAAACAAAGATTGGTATAATGATATTAATTAAATATTTATTAATTAATTAATTGTTATAATTTTGATTAATTAATTAATTAACTACCTATTACATTCAATGACATGGGTATTAAATTTAAGAGGGTTAATAAATTTAATTGTTTAATTAAAGGATTACGTATACGAAGGGGATAAGAAGCATTAAATGTAAGGATAAGAAACATTAATAATCAGATAAGACATTAACTAAGAGGATAAGACAATGAATGTATGGATAAGGAAATGAATGAGGAGGAAAGGGTCGGTGAAGGAGGGATATGATGGGGAAGAGGCTTACAGAAGAAGGGACTTTATTTTTTTGAGGGTTCCCTTGGATTTTTGGGGTTCTGAGTTTCGAGTTCTGCAGTCGGGGAAGGATCATTACGGGAGGGGCACCGGTTTGCTGGGGGTTTTGGGCATGGGGGCCAGGATATCCATATGGTATCCTGGAGCTAGGAAGTCGGACAGGCTGCTCCTAGCTAGCAGGGAGGAAACATGGTTTGGGCAGAGTTGATCAGTGCATTAGGCACCAGAAGGCAACAACAAGGCAGCAGGGAACAAACAATCATATCGGCAGAAATTAGCATCAGAACTAGGTAATTTGTTATGAAAGTGCTAAGTTTTCTTCTTATTATGTTGTAGTTAAATGTTAATCTCTGTTGAATATTGCGTATATGTTGGTGATTAAATTATTTGTGTGATTGAAATGATTTATATCAAAATTAGTATTTATTGGCACTACATTAACATACAGTTTGAGCCATGACAGGAGTGCAAGTAGGTTGTGGCAAGGATGTTGTCCACACCTCTTCCTCAACATCTCTGGTTATCTTGTGTGACCCCTCTAATCCACATGTGAGTATGGTCGGCAAGCTATCGTTGTCCTGCATCATCAATGAATCATGTTAGAAATAATATCCATAATCATATCATCTAATCAGATTCACAAATGTCATATATATACAACAATTAAACCCCAATAGTCCACTCCCTGACTCGATCCAGATTCCAAGGGTTTCATCGATGCCTCAACATCCTTGAGCTCCAAATCCTTGACACTTAGGAGAACCAGGTCAATAGCACCTGTCTAAGTCAATATAGAAAATAACATATAATCACATCCATAATGCCTCATAATTATAATCAACGGTCGAAGGTATAATAATCGGTATATCTTGCAAGAAAGTGTCCTCAAAGAATAAGGTCGTTCAGTGCACGCAAGAGTGGGATGTTACAAGCTGGGCTAATCATAATGTTCCTATAATTAGAGAGAATGTTTCATTCCACATTTTTATAAATAGGAACAATGAGGCTTTGCGTCCATGATTTAGGGAAGCCCTGCTTGACTACTACATTGAAGAGATTTTGTATGTGAGGGATAAGGATTCGCCCTCCAATTTTAAAAATTTCATCTTGGTAGCCTTCAATTTCATTATCTTTCCCATTTGCAAGCCGCTTAACCCCGAACTCTATGTCATATAAAGAAAAAACATCTTCCTTTGTAGGGACAATAGGAATGGTGTCCATGGAATTATGGAAATCGTAGAGACTTTTAAGGTAGGAATTCTAGTCCCTTAAGGGAATCCTATTATTTTCTTTAGTATTTTGTTTTATAATTTGGCTCCATAATTTCTTAGGATCCATCTTATATAGTTTTTAAAGTATCTTTTTCCTTTTATTGATATAGTACCTTTTTTTTTCCTTTTAATTATGGTTTTGTACGTATTTATCTTATCGAGTTTCAAGGATTCATTAGAAGAATCCATAATGGATTTCCTAGCAATTTTACATTCTTTATCATACCAAGGGTTGGTCGTTCTATTATTCATTTTATAGGACACCTCAAAAGAGAACTTGTTAATAGAAGCGGTAAGGGTAGTTGTAAAATTATGATAGAGTTCTTCAATGGTGTCCCTATAAGTTATGATATTTAATTTACTATTTAAATCCTTTAAGAAAATATCAACTTTACTTTTGTCAAAGCGCAAATTCCTTTGATTATCAAAATTATCTTCAATGGCGCTCTTATGCATGGAAAATTTTAGAGTTAGGGTTAAAGTTTTATGATCAGAGGTAGGCTCATGGTCATTTAAAAGGTCAAAATTTGTTATTTGGTTGGAAACGAGGATATCATATATCACATAATCTACAACACTACTACCTATCCCTTGAATACAAGTCATTTGGTTGGATTTTGGCCATTTCATTACTCCACTGCAAATTATTAGTTCTTGAGAGCTACATAGCTTGACCTAATCAGTACGAAACAAATTCTCAATTAGGTCTTCAAAGCTTTTTTTGTAGCTATTAGATAAAACAAGGTCCTGATCTAGCCATAAAGGATTGTGGTTGGAGTCATTACTTAAAAGAGTATCTTGTTTAGTTGTAGTCCTAGCATTGAAGTCTTCTAGTAGGAGGATATTACCTTCATTTTTCAAACTATAAATATCTTGTTCTAAATTATTATAGGGACAATTTGTATCTAAATTGTTTTTCTTATAAAACATAGAATTAATAGGTGCAAAATAACAAATTGCTATATACATATTCTTTGCATTGGTGTCTAAAATTTCCATCCAATTGTACTGATTGAGAGGGTCAATCTTATGAAATTGAATGTGAGGAGAAATTATTTTTCTAATATAACAAGTTATGCCTCCTATCCCTCTACAATGGGTTTTTTTGTTCCATGTTGACCAGAAGACAAATCCTTCTATGGTAGGGACCTTAGACTCCTCATTCTCCCAAGCTTCAACTAGACAGATAATATCAATATCACCCAGGATCATACTTATCACATGACCTTTGTGCCATGGAAAGCCACAAGAATTCCAAAAAGGGATCTCTATTGTCCCAAATTCCTATTTATTATTATCCTTCTGGTCTCTATCCCTAGCAATAGTTTTTTCAATTTCTAATTATTGCCCATTTTCTTTCGTTCTTAGCTTCTTTTACCTTTTGAACTTCCTTCCTTAATTCAGCTTAGTCTTTGGGAATTATGTTTTCATTTATAAATATTCTTGATCCTTTTAAGATCGAAGATTTACTAAGTATGTTATATTTATGGTCATTACAACTTACTTTGACACATATCAACATATCTTTGTGATCAATTAATTTTCCTAGCCTCTTTTCTTCTATGAGGTAGGTTGTATCAATTTGTGATTTATGATTTAATTCTTCTTTTACTATTGCTAGTGTATTCTCTTGTTGTTGTTATTTTATAAAGTAGTGTGGCATGACCCCGAATGAATGTCACAACGGGACATCACCATTTATGAATTTATCAATGTGACAATAGTTGATGAATGTCACAATGATATAGAACCATTGAGGAACATGGAAATTTGATAATAAGGAAATATATCAATTATATTAATTAATTAATCTTCCAATGTCACATAATATTGAGATTTACCTATTAATGTCACAATGGGACATAATTTTGATATCATAGCTAAATAGATCATATTCAATTATTACTCTTCACAATTCAGAGAATAAACTTGCAAATCAACAAAAAACCTCTATTATACCAAATTGATATATAAAAGAAACTAAAAATATCAATGATATCAACATCTTGATGTTTCAATGTGACATAATTTTGACATCAATAGTAAAAATAACCTTTTAAATTATTACTCTTGACAATGTAGAAAACGAACTTGCAAGACAATGCCAAGTCTCGACATTATATGAAAAGAGACATAATGTTAGGATTATACCCCAACCTTTTTAAGTACATAGATAGGTTGTTATGCATTGAAGCCATATCTATTAAGTATATTATGTATATTAGAAATAGTGTGAAAGTAATAATTGTAAGAATGATTAATAGAATGTTCAACATACTAGAAATTTACTTCACCATAAATTTCTTAGGAGGTCAGATAGAAACTATTTAAAGAAGTAGAAAGTAATGAGATGTCTTGCGAATAATATTGTAAATGGAGATTTACTTAGACCGAAGTCTTTTTTTAGAAGAGAAAAGTTAACATTTGTTTCATCAATAAATTTATTTTTGATTGTGATATTCTCATTCACCTACAATTCCATATTACTATTATAAATTGTCATATTTTCTCAAAAATATTTCCATAGTCTATTATATACACTGTTATGAATCTTCTCTTTTGATAATAAGGAAAAACAAAAGTGCTATGGGATTAATATCATGGGGATATCACTAAGTAAACAATAAAACCTCCCTTGGATTTTCCTATTGATCCTAGACAGAAAGAGGGTACATTTCTATGGTTTTCTAGATCTAGGGAAAACAATCTCTTCTACACCAAGGAAGGATAGAATAACATACCGTGGATCTGAAGGTTGTTCATGTGTATCCTAGTTTTTTCATATTTTGAAATGCATCTCAAGCTCCTACAACATGCTCCATGCACACAAGCAATAAACAATAACAATCTTATTCTTACCCTAGTGTTAAAAATCACTAATATACCTCAAAACTAGATTAATTTATATTCATAAAATAAAATACAAACCATTCATGAATCCAAAAAAATTAGTTTGGGGAAAACCAATGATCTATTAATGATCATAAAGAACTTACATCAAACTCATACCTTTGATGATTCTGGGATTTCTGAGGGTCATAAATTTTGACTCAGTTATCCGTTTTGGCTGAAATTTACAAGGAGTTGTGTGTAAAAGAGTTCAATTTGGTTTCAATCTGATCCTTTAGATCGAGAATCATTTCGACACTTTTCTATAGCCAAACTTCTTCATATAAGGCCTCAAATTGGGGTTTTAGTGTTTTGGGGGGATTTTTTAAAATAGTAATTATTAGTTACCTCTTAGTTTATAAACCTAATCAGAAAAGTGAGTTCACAAATAGTGTCTCTCTAGTTATCTCTTAGTTATTCATCAGTTTTAGAGTCATGTGAGAATTCTCTAAAATTATTTGTTTTTCTAAAATTAGTTGTTTTCAAAAATCTACATTGTAATAGTGAGGACGGAGAAGGAATAAAAGAGAGTTATTTTCCATTCTCTTGTGTTTGCATGGTTTTTAAATATCGTGAATGAATAAAATTTAATTGGCTACATCATAATATGGCATAATATTGATGTCAACATTAACCATAAGCTCTTAAATTATTACTCTTGACAATGTAGAAAACAAACCTGCAATTATTACTCTTGACAATGTAGAAAACAAACTTGCAAGACAATGTGAAATCATGTTTATACTAAATAGTTATATGAAAAGATACATAATGTTAGGATCATACCCCAACATTTTTAAGTACATATATAGCTTTATATGCATTTAAGACATCTCTATTAAATTCATTATGTATATTATGCATAGTGTGACATTAGTAATTATAATAACGATTAGTAGAAGGTTCAACGTACAAGAAATTTACTTTACCATAAAGTTATAATTACAAGTTTAGATAGAAAATGTTTAACGAAGTAGAAAGTAATGAGATGTCCTGTGAATAATATTGTAATGGATCTTTACTTAAACATAGATTGTTTTTTCAAAGAGGAAATTTAACATTTGTTTCATCAATAAAGTTATTGTTAATTGTGATATTCTCATTAACCTATAATTGCATATTACTATTATAAATTGTCATATCTTATCTAAAATATTTCCATATTCTATTATTTATATTTTTATGAATATTGTCTTTTGGTAATAAGGAAAAACACAAGTGTTATGGGATACATATCAAAAGGATCTCACTGAGTGAACTATAAAATATCTCTAGGAATTGCCTATGGATCCTAGACAAAAAGAGGGTAGACTTCTATGGTTTTCTAGATCTAGAGCAAACAATCTCTTTTACACCAAGGAAGGATAGACTACAATACATTGTATTTGAAGGTTTTTCCTATGTATCCTTCGTGTTGCATCTTCTGAAATGTAGCTCCAGCTCCTACAACCTGCACCCGACACATAAGAAACAAACAATACCAATATTCAATTATTACTCTTCACAATTCAGAGAATAAACTTGCAAATCAACAAAAAACCTCCATTATTCCAAATTGATATATAAAAGAAACTAAAAATATCAATGATATCAACATCTTGATGTTTCAATGTGACATAATATTGACGTCAATAGTAAAAGTAACCTTTTAAATTATTACTCTTGACAATGTAGAAAACAAACTTGCAAGATAATGCCAAGTCTCAACGTTATATGAAAAGAGACATAATGTTAGGATTGTACCCCAACCTTTTTAAGTACATAGATAGGTTGTTATGCATTGAAGCCATATCTATTAAGTATATTATGTATATTAGATATAGTGTGAAAGTAATAATTGTAAGAATGATTAATAGAATGTTCAACATACTAGAAATTTACTTCACCAAAAATTTCTTAGGAGGTTAGATAGAAACTATTTAAAGAAGTAGAAAGTAATGAGATGTCTTGCGAATAATATTGTAAATGGAGATTTACTTAGACTGAGGTTGTTTTTTAGAAGAGAAAAGTTAACATTTGTTTCATCAATAAATTTATTTCTAATTGTGATATTCTCATTCACCTACAATTCCATATTACTATTATAAATTGTCATATTTTCTCAAAAATATTTCCATAGTCTATTATATATACTGTTATGAATCTTCTCTTTTGATAATAAGGAAAAAAAAAAGATTTATGGGATAAATATCATGGGGATATCACTAAGTAAACAATAAAACCTCCCTTGGATTTTCCTATTGATCCTAGACAGAAAGATGGTACATTTCTATGGTTTTCTAGATTTAGGGAAAACAATCTCTTCTACACCAAGACATGATAGAATAACATACCGTGTATATGAAGGTTGTTCATGTTTATCCTAGTTTTTGCATATTTTGAAATGCAGCTCGAGCTCCTACAACATGCTCCATGTAAACAATAACAATCATATTCTTACCCTAGTGTTAAAAATCACTAATGTACCTCAAAACTAAATTAATTTATATTCATAAAATAAAATACAAACCATTCATGAATCCAAAAAAAATAGTTTTGGGAAAACCAATGATATATTAATGATTATAAAGAACTTACATCAAACTCATACCTTTGATGATTCTAGGATTTCCGAGGGTCAGAACTTTTGACTAAGTTATCTGTTTTGGCTGAAATTTACAAGGAGTTGCGTGTAAAAGAGATCAATTTTGTTTCAATATGATCCTTTAGATCAAGAATCATTTCAACACTTTTCTATAGCCAAACTCCTTCATATAAGGCCTCAAATTGGGGTTTTAATGTTTCGGGGAGATTTTTTAAATTAGTAATTATTAGTTACCTCTTAATTTATAAACCTAATCAGAAAAGTGAGTTGACAAATAGTGTCTCTCTAGTTAGCTCTTAGTTATTGATCAGTTTAAGAGTTATGCGAGAATTCTCTAAAATTATTTGTTTTTCTAAAATTAGTTGTTTTCAAAAATCTACATTGTAATAGTGAGGATGGAGAAGGAATAAAAGAGAGTTATTTTCCATTCTCTTGTGTTTGCATGGTTTTTAAATATCATGAATGAATAATATTTTATTGGCTACATCATAATATGGAATAATATTGATGTCAACATTAACCATAACCTCTTAAATTATTACTCTTGACAATGTAGAAAACAAACTTGCAAGACAATGTGAAATCGTGTTTATACTAAATAGTTATATGAAAAGATACATAATGTTAGGATCATACCCCAACCTTTTTAAGCACATATATAGCTTTATATGTGTATAGGAAATATCTATTAAATTTGTTATGTATATTAGGCATAGTGTGAAATTAATAATTATAATAACGATTAGTAGAAGGTTCAATGTACTAGAAATTTACTTCACCATAAAGTCATAATTACGAGGTTAGATAAAAAATGTTTAAAGAAGTAGAAAGTAATGAGATGTCTTGTGAACAATATTGTAATGGAGCTTTACTTAAACATATATTGTTTTTTCAAAGAGGAAAGTTAACATTTGTTTCATCAATAAAGTTATTGTTAATTGGGATATTCTCATTAACCTATAATTGCATATTACTATTATAAATTGTCATATTTTCTCTAAAATATTTCCATATTCTATTATTTATACTTTTATGAATATTGTCTTTTGGTAATAAGGAAAAACACAAGTTTTATGGGATACATATCAAAAGGATCTCACTGAGTGAACTATAAAATATCCCTAGGAATTGCCTATGGATCCTAGACAAAAAGAGGGTAGACTTCTATGGTTTTCTAGATCTAGAGAAAACAATCTCTTTTACACCAAGGAAGGATAGACTACAATACATTGTATTTGAATGTTGTTCCTATGTATCCTTCATGTTGCATCTTATGAAATGTAGCTCCAGCTCTTGCAACCTGCACCCAACACATAAGAAACAAACAATACCAATATTCAATTATTACTCTTCACAATTCAGAGAATAAACTTGCAAATCAACAAAAAACCTCCATTATACCAAATTGATATATAAAAGAAACTAAAAATATCAATGATATCAACATCTTGATGTTTCAATGTGACATAATATTGACGTCAATAGTAAAAATAACCTTTTAAATTATTACTCTTGACAATGTAGAAAACAAACTTGCAAGACAATGACAAGTCTCAACGTTATATGAAAAGAGACATAATGTTAGGATTATACCCCAACCTTTTTAAGTACATAGATAGGTTGTTATGCATTGAAGCCATATCTATTAAGTATATTATGTATATTAGATATAGCATGAAAGTAATAATTGTAAGAATGATTAATATAATGTTCAACATACTAGAAATTTACTTCACCATAAATTTCTTAGGAGGTTAGATAGAAACTATTTAAAGAAGTAGAAAGTAATGAGATGTCTTGTAAATAATATTGTAAATGGATATTTACTTAGGCCGAGGTTGTTTTTAGAAGAGAAAAGTTAACATTTGTTTCATCAATAAATTTATTTCTAATTGTGATATTCTCATTCACCAACAATTCCATATTACTATTATAAATTGTCATATTTCCTCAAAAATACTTTCATAGTCTATTATATATACTATTATGAATCTTCTATTTTGACAATAAGGAAGAACAAAAGTGTTATGGGATAAATATCATGGGGATATCACTAAGTAAACAATAAAACCTCCCTTGGATTTTCCTATTGATCCTAGACAGAAGAGGGTGCATTTCTATTGTTTTCTAGATCTAGGGAAAACAGTCTCTTCTACACAAAGGAAGGATAGAATAACATACCGTGTATCTGAAGGTTGTTCATGTGTATCCTAGTTTTTTCATATTTTAAATGCATATTGAGCTCCTACAACATGCTCCATGCACACAAGCAATAAACAATAACAATCCTATTCTTACCCTAGTGTTAAAAATCGCTAATATACCTCAAAACTAAATTAATTTATATTCATAAAATAAAATACAAACCATTCATGAATCCAAAAAAAATAGTTTTGGGAAAACCAATGATATATTAATGATTATAAAGAACTTACATCAAACTCATACCTTTGATGATTCTGGGATTTCCAAGGGTCATAACTTTTGACTCAGTTATCTGTTTTGGCTAAAATTTACAAGGAGTTGTGTGTAAAAGAGTTCAATTTTGTTTCAATATGATCCTTTAGATCAAGAATCATTTCGACACTTTTCTATAGACAAACTCCTTCATATAAGGCCTCAAATTGGGTTTTTAGTGTTTTGGGGCGATTTTTTAAATTAGTAATTATTAGTTACCTCTTAGTTTATAAACCTAATCAGAAAAGTGAGTTGACAAATAGTGTCTCTCTAGTTAGCTCTTAGTTATTGATCAGTTTTAGAGTCATGCCAGAATTCTCTAAAATTATTTGTTTTTCTAAAATTAGTTGTTTTCAAAAATCTACATTGTAATAGTGAGGATGGAGAAGGAATAAAAGAGAGTTATTTTCCATTCTCTTGTGTTTGCATGGTTTTTAACTATCGTGAATGAATAAGATTTTATTGGCTACATCATAATATGGCATAATATTGATGTCAACATTAACCATAACCTCTTAAATTATTACTCTTGACAATGTAGAAAACAAACTTGCAAGACAATGTGAAATCGTGTTTATACTAAATAGTTATATGAAAATATACATAATGTTAGGATCATACCCCAACCTTTTTAAGTACATATATAGCTTTATATGCTTTTAAGAAATCTCTATTAAATTCATTATGTATATTACGCATAGTGTGATATTAATAATTATATTAACGATTAGTAGAACGTTCAACGTACTAGAAATTTACTTCACCATAAAGTTATAATTACGAGGTTAGATAGAAAATGTTTAAAGAAGTAGAAAGTAATGAGATGTCTTGTAAATAATATTGTAATGGAGCTTTACTTAAACATAGATTGTTTTTTCAAAGAGGAAAGTTAACATTTGTTTCATCAATAAAGTTATTGTTAATTGTGATATTCTCATTAACCTATAATTGCATATTACTATTATAAATTGTCATATTTTCTCTAAAATATTTCCATATTCTATTATTTATACTTTTATGAATATTGTCTTTTGGTAATAAGGAAAAACACAAGTGTTATGGGATACATATCAAAAGGATCTCACTGAGTGAACTATAAAATATCCCTAGGAATTGCCTATGGAGCCTAGGCAAAAAGAGGGTAGACTTCTATGGTTTTCTAGATCTAGAACAGACAATCTCTTTTACACCAAGGAGGGATAGACTATAATACATTGTATTTGAAGGTTGTTTCTATGTATCCTTCATGTTGCATCTTATAAAATGTATCTTCAGCTCCTGCAACCTACACCTGACACATAAGAAACAAACAATAGCAATATTCAATTATTACTCTTCACAATTCAAAGAATAAACTTGCAAATCAACAAAAAACCTCCATTATACCAAATTGATATATAAAAGAAACTAAAAATATCAATGATATCAACATATTGATGTTTCAATGTGACATAATATTGACTTTAATAGTAAAAATGACCTTTTAAATTATTACTCTTGACAATGTAGAAAACAAACTTGCAAGACAATGCCAAGTCTCAACGTTATATGAAAAGAGACATAATGTTAGGATTATACCAGAACCTTTTTAAGTACATAGATAGGTTGTTATGCATTGAAGCCATATCTATTAAGTATATTATCTATATTATATATAGGGTAAAAGTAATAATTTTAATAATGATTAATAGAATGTTCAACATACTAGAAATTTACTTCACCGTAAATTTCTTAGGAGGTTAGATAGAAACTATTTAAAGAAGTAGAAAGTATTGAGATGTCTTGCGAATAATATTGTAAATGGAGATTTACTTAGATCGAGGTTGTTTTTTAGAAGAGGAAAGTTAACATTTGTTTCATCAATAAATTTATTTCTGATTGTGATATTCTCATTCACCTACAATTCCATATTACTATTATAAATTGTCATATTTTCTCAAAAATATTTCCGTAGTCTATTATATATACTGTTATGAATCTTCTGTAACACCCCACCTAGCTAAGGACAACTACTCAGTCAACCGGTGAATTTTTTTTTTTTTTGAAGTGTGTGCGCGTGTGTAGAAGAAACAACCCCCTCGATTCTAGGTCAACACTCGAACCAACAAGACGCAAGTCAGACGAATGCAATCAAGGTGACCCAACCTATCATGACGACAACAAGAAACAACGCCCCTGAACAGGAGGCGGGCAACTAATGGCTATAGGCAGAAACAGACACCAGGGGTTAGGCACAGTACTGTCACCGAACGAAGGAATCCGATAGTAGAGTCGCAGTAGTGGAACTGTGCCTTTAAACAGCCCGAGACTACTGATACGGCTCACAAGGTGTC
>ML778947.1:1589151-1609793 GCA_009831015.1 Picea engelmannii
GAATAGGAACACATCATATCATCTGTCAATCACATCATAATCATATACAAAAGGTCTAACATCAAAAAGGGTCCAGATCACTTGCGAGCAAGTGTCCTCAAAGAATAAGTGGTCTCAGTGCGCCAGAGCGGGATGTTACATATTCTCTTTTGATAATAAGGAAGAACAAAAGAGTTATGGGATAAATATCATGGGGATATCACTAAGTAAACAATAAAACCTCCCTTGGATTTTCCTATTGATCCTAGATAGAAAAAGGGTACATTTCTATGGTTTTCTAGATCTAGGGAAAACAATCTCTTCTACACCAAGGAAGGATAGAATAACATACCGTGTATCTCAAGGTTGTTCATGTGTATCCTAGTTTTTTCATATTTTTAAATGTAGCTCGAGCTCCTACAACATGCTCCATGCACACAAGAAATAAACAATAACAATCCTATTCTTACCGTAGTGTTAAAAATCGCTAATATACCTCAAAACTAAATTAATTTTTATTCATAAAATAAAATACAAACCATTCATGAATACAAAAAAATTAGTTTCAGGAAAACCAATGATATATTAATGATTATAAAGAACTTACATCAAACTCATACCTTTGATGATTCTGGGATTTCCGAGGGTCATAACTTTTGACTCAGTTATCTGTTTTGGCTTAAATTTACGAGTTGCGTGTAAAAGAGTTCAATTTTGCTTCAATCTGATCCTTTAGATCGAGAATCATTTCGACACTTTTCTATAGCCAAACTCCTTCATATAAGGCCTCAACTTGGGGTTTTAGTGTTTTGGGGGGATTTATTAAATTAGTAATTATTAGTTACCTCTTAGTTTATAAACCTAATCAGAAAGTGAGTTGACAAATAATGTCTCTCTAGTTAGCTCTTAGTTATTGATCAGTTTTAGAGTCATGCCATAATTCTCTAAAATTATTTGTTTTTCTAAAATTAGTTGTTTTCAAAAATCTACATTGTAATAGTGAGGATGGAGAAGGAATAAAAGAGAGTTATTTTCCATTCTCTTGTGTTTGCATGGTTTTCAAATATCATGAATGAATAAAATTTTATTGGCTACATCATAATATGGCATAATATTGATGTCAACATTAACCATAACCTCTTAAATTATTACTCTTGACAATGTAGAAAACAAACTTGCAAGACAATGTGAAATCGTGTTTATACTAAATAGTTATATGAAAAGATACATAATGTTAGGATCATATCCCAACCTTTATAAGTACATATATATATTTATATGCATTTAACACATCTCTATTAAATTCATTATGTATATTAGGCATAGTGTGAAATTAATAATTATAATAACGATTAGTAGAAGGTTCAACGTACTAGAAATTTACTTCACCATAAAGTTATAATTATGAGGTTAGATAGAAAATGTTTAAAGAAGTAGAAAGTAATGAGATGTCTTGTGAATAATATTGTAATGGAGATTTACTTAAACATAGATTGTTAATTGTGATATTCTCATTAACCTATAATTGCATATTACTATTATAAATTGTCATATTTTCTTTAAAATATTTCTATATTCTATTATTTATAATTTTATGAATATTGTCTTTTGGTAATAAGGAAAAACACAAGTGTTATGGGATACATATCAAAAGGATCTCACTGAGTGAACTATAAAATATCCCAAGGAATTGCCTATAGATCCTAGACAAAAAGAGGGTAGACTTCTATGGTTTTCTAGATCTAGAGCAAACAATCTCTTTTACACCAAGGAAGGATAGACTACAATACATTGTATTTGAAGGTTGTTCCTATGTATCCTTCATGTTGCATCTTATGAAATGTAGCTCCAGCTCCTGCAACCTGTACTCAACACATAAGAAACAAACAATACCAATATTCTTCTTCCCCTAGTGTTAAAATTCAATAATATACCTCAAATCTAACTTGATTTATTATTCATGAAATAAAATACAAACCATTCATGAGTCCAACACAAGTAATTTGGGTAAAACTAGAGATCTATTAATGATTATAAATAACTTACATAAATCTCATACCTTTTATGATTATGTCATTCCCCCCTCGCTCCTTGATTCTTTATCCTTGTCAGCTTCTTGATCAGGCTAGGAACTTCTAATTTTTGGTTGTGATGGATAGGAAGAGATCCTATGGAAATGGACAAAATAATAATACTCTTGATTCCTCCTTCTATGTCTCAAGACTTTCTCTTGTTATATAGATCCCTTGGAGGAGGCTTGGGAGATCTTATAGATATTCTAGAGACCACTAGAGACTAGAACATTGTGAGTTCCTATGCTCATGTCATGAAGATACAATGCATCCCTCGCCTATCACTTTGTAAATCAATGAATATATAAGGTTTACAAATCATCGCTTGTTGCACTACTATCTATGTGTGATGATCATTGCTTGTTGCACTACTACCAATGTGTGATGATCATCACTTGTTGTCCCCTATGAGACCGATGATGACCTCAAACAATGGTCGAAATATCAAGAAAAGATTGCATTTTGGATTTCATTTTCTTGTGAACTTCCTTCTAGTCTGTAGGTTGGAAATTAAGGGTATAACAAATTCCCCATAATCTGTGAGATGAAGAAAGGAATGGATGGCTGAAACAAATTACAATAAAATAATGTCTTTGTAAGGAAACATGAGGATAGAACAAAGGACGTTCGGAAGACAAACAATTCATGGAATCAAACATCAAGGATGAGTTGCATATATAGACTATCCCCTATGTAAACATACTTAGACTCTGAATGAGCATGGCCACCAAAAAATACACTGCAAATCCATGATATGAAACGCTAGACCATGGCAAAAAAAGAATACACATTGGGTCCATGTAATCAATAAGACCATAGCCACGAGACATTAAAATGTGGATCTACATCATGAACACAATCATAGCCAATGTGGATTAATGACATAACATCTAGATATCACGAAGATAATGAGCACTAAAAAAATTTCCCCTGAAGTCTTCAAAGTACTCGGACAAGTTATATATTCCATCACAACTTGGGAGAGGATGATATAAAGAAATGACATGGCCCAAATCCCAAGGTCTTCATCGCAAACCCCGATGGTACAAATCTATGACATGAAAATAGATGAGATGGTGTTGAGCATGGTAGAAACTGTCTGATTACTAGTCATTGAGGTATATCATTAACAGATGCAAGGGGACTCACCGATGATAAATATGGATCCCAAGGTATCTAGTACAATATAGTGAGTGTGAATAGAGGATTTTATGTTTAACACTCATAGAATCAATCAATCATGATTCAACGATGTAAACCCACTCTCAATCATGAGGAGGCCTTCCACTAAGGACTGCAAGCCCCAAGGTACTATATAGTTCTAGTTTTGTCTCCTACATAATGTGTTGAAGTCAATAGGAAGAGATCCATCAAAGGAGGGCCTTCATGTATCCCCCCTCAATTGACACAAAATATACACTAAAAGGTGATATGAAGAGAGAGTATCACTAAGTACAACTAACACAAGGATGGATGACTCGGAAAGTCAACAAAATAGCATATAGTCAAATCAAGATTAAAATTCCCTTCAACATATAGCATAACATAATGGTGACTTGGTTGCAAGACAAAAGAGCTAGAAAAATATAGTAGAACAATGAAGGAGGCATTGAAGCACTCTCCATGATGGTTGGAAGAGTAACTAGTTGAAGGAGTATCTTTGACTCTTATCACTGGGATGGATCCTAGGAAATAAAAAATCAATTTGAATGATGAGGACTCAAATATGTGCCATGTTTAAAGTTTAATCAACTGAAATTGCCATTTTAAGAATAGACCAATGGTGAAAAACCCCCACTCTTTTATTTTTATTTTTGGATTTTTGACCTCCTTCATGATTTAACGAGCGCAAAAGAGGAATAAAAGTATTCTTTGTCTCCTTCATGGTGTAATGATAATGAAAGAATGATGCAACTAAGATCAGTATGTAACTTTTTTGTGTCTTTTTAGGCATCCAAAAAGGAGATAAAATTGAACTTGGTAATGTATTTTGCATGATATTTTACAAGTCTAAAAGAAAGATAAAAGTATACTCAGTGAGAGAGAATGAGTGGCTTAACAACCTACTTCTACGTTGCAAGTTCATGGAAATGACCTAAGAAAAATGAAGGTAAATGGTACAAGCAAGTGAGATCCACTCTTAATAGTTGTTTTATCCCTGTGTAGGTGGATGCAAAATGGAGGCCAAATAATGCAATAGGTGGATGGTCAATGCTACTACTATAAAAATATGCAAGAACTAGGAAAAAAACATCGCATCGATGTGAGACGTGACATGAGAAATAAATGCATAAGTGACCACTAAGAAACATTAAAAATGTTTGGGAACCCCCACAAAAGGTGGCTAGAATATATATGAAGAGAGGAGAATGAGGCTTAAATATAAAATCATGGTGGGACTAAAGGAGGGTTCCTATGCCTACAATAAAATTCCAACATCGGCACTGAATGGAAATACAAGTGCTAACTATGGTTCCTATGAAGGGTAGGCATTAGTAGATAAGTAAAAACGTGAAAATATTTTGGCTAATGTCGCAACCATTCGAGATTGAACCTAAGGCATAGTGTTGACTTTATGTATTTTTAATAATGAAAGGTGGGAGACATGGAAAAACCTATCCCTTTATGGAAGTTGGGGAACACGTACCTCAAGTCTAGTGGATGTCTCCATCTTTGTAACAAAATGTCATTGTCATCCTATCAAGGTCCATAGAATAGATTCCAAGGTCAGTTAATTAAAAAAATTCACTAAAATAATAATTAGCTCAAACAATTAATAAAAATCCTACTTACTTGGTCTCATAGGAAAAAAAAAAAATTTATTTCCCAAAAAGTTTATAAAAGAAATCTTACCTTGGAAAAAACTCGTTTTTCATTTTTCCAAGAGAGGAGTGTTAAGAGCTTGTGGATAAATCCCTCTTCCAAGTGTAAGTGTGGACCTAATTATGGGTATTTGGCCTCAACCATCCATCTAGCTATCATATCCAGGTAAAATCGAAGAATCATTTCCCCATTTCCTTGTTGTTTTTCATGAGCTTGTGAGGGAAATGGGTGGCCTGCACACCTGTTTTGAATGTAACCGAGAGGCCTCATTTCATTGGAATTATGGCACATTTCTTTGCATATGCTATGTGATGCATCATGTGTAGATTTCTGCAAAGGTCGCACAATGAACTAGAAGTAGAGACAAACTTGATCAACCACACACTAAGGGTTTAAGGTAAGTATTTTGACATGATCACATTTTAAGCGTCTTTGTGCCAATGGGTTTCTTGGGTTTTGTTTCTAGGATGTAGGTAACCAACCAATATGACGCAATGGAAGTGAATAGACAATGAATATGATGATTATGATTCCCAAGGGGATGTAGTGACCTTAGCAACTCTTTGGGAGTGTGTGACACTCAAATTATTTGATTTTCTTCTACTTGAATCCCATGAGCATTTGTTTCACCAACTCATTTAGTACTGGGACCCTGACGAGGAATGCTTTATCGTCCAGACTAAATTAAATTTCTAAAGCTACACATGGATAATGTGCACTTCTATATTAGATTTTCTCGTAGGGGTATACTGTGGTAGGTGGGTTATTCACTAGGTGAATATGATCATTCGATCATGGACTTTGTTGAGGAGCATTATCGGTATGGTTCTCACATGATGAGAAACAAGATCCAAATTCAGGATATTGTAGATCTATCGCTCAATACCATCCTCTTTTCTATCACTCATGCCACGGGATCAATAGGCCCTCATATGGAATGCAATATAAATATGTAGGTGGCCCTAATATGTTTGGAGCTAACCATCTCCAACAAGTGTGAAGGAATTCTCACCAATATGAAAACCCAGGTATATCGAAGTAAGAGAGGGAAGTAAAAATTGTTTGGGTATGGATCCCTTTTAGGGACCATATTCATGGGATACATGCCTAAAATAAGGCCACAAATAGTGATGGGAGAGCTAGTTCCCTCGGACCTAATAATGATGTTGTGGGGACAGAACATGGGTCAAGTACTAGGGGGGAATCATCTAGATCGGTATGGGGTAGACTTCCTCATTTGGTGGCGCCATAAAATTGTTAGTATTGATTATTTTCCCTATGTGATGACTAACTTCTGGTAGGATCTGGATCCTTTTCTCCCTACGAGAGAGGCTTGGGTCACATGAGTAAGTGTGTTTTTTATTTTTTCGTATATTTCCATTATTTTGTATTTTTTTTTATATATGATTCTTTTTGGTGGGTGCATACTGACACAATTTTGTTTTTTAAAGTTGTAAGACTAGAGAGTCAATAGGGATGGGGTTGACATCGTCGTCGGTGAAGTGATGATGAGTCATAAGGAGCGGAAAGAGGTGGTAGCAATGAAGAACTGTGTTGAGTACATCACAAACTGGAGGGGATGACCATGGGGGTTCCCCACACACTGGATGATGAGATGTTGCCACACCTACGGTAACACGTAGAGGGTGTTTCCCACCCCTTTCATGAATTCTCTGAAAGGTAGCTCATGATGTTTTTTTCTACTAATGCAAACCCCCCCCCCCTCATTCTCTCCTTGGGGTTATGCGACCTCACGCTCTTGGATATTCAAACTCCTTGAACCGAATTGGTTCTTTGGGCCTTCAAAAGACCCTGAAAAATTACTACACAAACAAACAGGTCCCTTTGATGTTACATGCAGGTTCAAGTTACCCACAACTCTTCTTGCTGACACTTGACAACACCAACCATACAAGTGCTATCTTGTGCTAGACTCTTCTCCTATGTGGCCGCGGGTTATAATCTCGAGCCAATCCCTTCACAACTTCAGGTTTCGTAAATATGGTTACCTCCACCTTTGTTTCCTTCTGAACCACTTTTCCCCAAATTCATGGATCTCTACTGCAAGTCTTCCTAGATCTGACAGTCCAGCTGCACTTAAGGTTTCACGACTTCACAAAAATTCACTTACTCCAATCACAAATCCTCCAGACCTCTAACTCTCATATTTTCTAATGTTCTCCCACATGTCTCCTCACATCCAACAGTTAATATTCTCCTCATGACATTGCAACTTCGAGACCTCAACGATACCGCTTCTCAACACTTCTCAACACTCCAAACTCTGAAATTCTGAAATGCTTCACAGCTAATTCTCCATGCCACTTTTCCTAGATCTGACGGTCTGGAATGATCCCAATCCATCCTAGATGGATCTTGCTCGATAATCTTGGGAAACCTTAATGGATAGCTCCCTTTGAATATTTCGCGTTGCTCTTCCTCCTGATCTTGTTGCTCTCGAATGTTTTCCACCTTAGAATGTGCTCTTCGAAACTTAGTCGAAATTTCATCCTATGCATGTCTTGCAATAGGTCCTCCTCCACATCTTAGATTCTCTGTGGATGACTTTCTCTACTCCTCCTAAGCTTCTGAGTCAAAAGACTCTATCCCGCACTCCTTGTGGACAAACGTCCTTCAATCTATCTCTTCAGAACTTTCTGAGTCAAAATGGACTCTGTCGTGCACACCTTACAAATGCCATGCACTCCTTTCACACATATAAGTTTCACATTATCTCTTCTAATCTTGTGAGTCAAAATAGACTTTGTCAGCACACACCTTGCGAACAATATGCACACTTCCACTGGCTTGTAGAAGAGAAACAATTGAAACTTATCTAAATCTTCACAGATTCATACATTAAACCATGTAAATGCATTCATAAAGACAATAACAAGAATTAACATAGAATTTCAAATAAACAGAAAATCTACCATTCATTCATTCAGATAGACATGGAAATACCATGCATTTGGGACAATCCTCCTATGTTATATTCATTCAATTGAAAAATACATGTGTTCGTAAACAACTTCTCATTAGCTCTCAAATATCAGCTACAATGGAAACAAATCTCAATAATAGAGTGACAACAACCTCTTCTGGGAAACATGATGCAAGAGCATCGCTCCACCTCAGCATGCACCAGTTAATTAACATGTGTGGTGCGCATTCAATGAAGGTGAGGTGTCGTCCTCTCGTTTTTCCCCGAGAATCCAACACGTGATCTAGGAATTAACTGAAGACAAGCAGGAAGAGCCAAATCATGCTTTCACACAAGCTAGAGATAAGGTCACCATTAATAGGTTAATGGAAGAAGGGATCTCCATCTGACTTGGAGCAGATTTCCATCACTGTGATTTTCCTTTTTGATAGGAATTTTGAATGGTGATTTGACACCACTAGTTTAGCTTACAAGGGAAGCTCATAAAGACGCTCTTATATAAATCTTTGTATTTTAAGAAAAGTAGAGGTTGGTCCGGTTGGATAAGTCATGTTGTAGGGAGATAAATGTAGAGATACGAGATTAAGTTGTAGCTTGGACTCTACTATTGTAATTTGGTGTTCTACCATTAATAGAAAATGGCAATTTTGTTGTTTTATCTTTTTTTTCAATGGGTGGTGTGTTATGGATATATTTTACATGAATTTGAATTGTATATGAATGTTAGAAATCATATGCAGGGATAGGGATATTATTTTCTATCCGAGAGTGTGTTGAGTGAAGTCTGTTTCTCTAGGATAAGTGCAAGAAGTGGGTGACAAAGAGAGGAAACTATTTGATCTGACACAAGGGTTGCGTGTCTGAACTCAATGGAATCAAAAGAGAAGCTACGAAGAGGGCACACCAGATTAATTTAAGAACTCAGGGAGAAATTTCAAGGTGGTTAAGTACCTTGGAAGGACAGACTGTGTAGGGAGAAGCATAGTTTAGAGCTATTGAACACTTTCAAACACTCTTCCATGAGGGCATCGAGATAGTGTGAGAATGCACAGAACAACATGGTTGAAGGTGTTGGAGAATCCCAGAATTGTTGAACATTATGCTGAAGGAAGGCTTTGGAAGAAGTGCATTGACAAAGAAAAGGAGATTCCTTAAACCTTTCCATAAGGCTAAGGGATAATACATCAAATAAATGAACCAAGTGTAAGGAGTGCACCTAAGGTGTTGTAAGTTCACCTTACAAGCTTGGGAAGAAGGATGAGAAGCTACCAGGAGGGAATGACAAACTCACAGAGGAACTGAGAACCTTGAAGGTTTTCAAGTCGACCAAATTCGGAGGAGAGTTGCAGAGATTTTTGCAGGGAGTGTATAAGGTATTTCAAGAACAGCCTGATTCTCGAAAGTGTGCAAAGGAGTCAAGGACTCGTCAAAGTCCCGAATGCGGAGAAATCATCCATATTCGAGGATAAGATAGGTGGCATAAGATATAGAAGTTCAGGAATAGGAACTTCAAAAGGTTTGTCGAGAGAAAGAAAATATCTTCACGAAGTCACAAAGAGTGCTTTCATTTTGGACCATTGGATCCAGAGGACACATTGTAGAGAACCACGCAGTTTGGGAAAGTCCAGGAGGGAATAACTAAGAGGAGGACTCACGAATTCCAAAATCGTGAATTCAATCACAGTTGTTGATTGGTAGAGAAACATGGACCATAGATTTGGTCCCGAAGAATTCGCCGATTTGGAAATCAAGAAAGGGAGGAGGAAAGAGCTCAAAAGAGTCCTGAAGTGTGGGGTCTCAAAGGGAATTGGCCCATAGACATATACTATGGACACATCAAGGGAGGAGCTTAGCATTGAGAGCTAGTGCCTATTGTAAGAGTTAAAAGCGCAAGGAGAGGGTCTGTAGGTGTCCCATAGTGGGTGTCAAGGAAGCAAAAGGGCCTGTTCTAAGTTAAATTGGTTACATCAGGAGCTCGAAAAACCAGTTGGTTCGATGACTTGAACAATCCTAGACCGAGAGGTCACATCATCCCCGAAGGACTTGGAGGGGAGGTTGACAACAAGTGGTATCAAAGATTGTTTTTTCTACAGATCATAGACAAGGGAGATATCAGAGCTTGATTTCTCTTGTAGAAAGAAGGTGAAGAAGGAGATGAAGGAGCGGATGCAGACTTGATTTCTGTGAGCCAGGGAGTTAGAGTGTGATGCTCTATTGGAGTTGTTTCAAGGTGTGCAATAGATGATAAACAGTTGGGTGGGATGTAGAAAAATAAATATGGCCATTGAAGGTCATGACTAGGGCCAAGGAGAAGTCCATTCATAGAGGATCAAGGTAGAGATGGACAAGGAGCTTAGTGAAATCCAAGCACATGTGGAGAAACTTGCATTCAAGATGCAACAGGAGTCAAAGGTACACCGGAGGTATGAATGGCCTCTGAAGGTAACAACTAAATGGCAAGTTTAGAATTTTTTGACCAAAAAGTGACGACAGGTGTTAAAAAGGTGGCTAAGGCATGCTGAAAACCTTAGTCATAAGGGAAAGAGATCTAGAAAGAGTCTCATAGGTTGTCAGGTGGGAAATGAGAATGGATCGATGGATCTTGTAACCTACCAGGTGGGTAGAGAAGACATCCCAAATTTTCAGGTGGGCAAAGGAGAAGAGATGAGTTGAGTTAAGGTTTCATTGATAGATGAAGAGGAGGCATGAGAGAGACCTCACTCAGATGGAGATTCACATAGAACTGTGAGCTGCGTGAATGAAGATTATGAGAAGTTACAAAAAATTTTCATAGAGGAGGAGGATCAGAGGAGTGTTCTGATCATTGGAGGAGTTAAGATATTCCTACCAAGTGGTTGAGGAGATGCTAGCACAGATGTTGCAGATGCGGAAAAAAGATAGCCAGTACAGACTGTCATGGAGGAAACAAAATAGATATTGATGTTTGTCCCAATAGAAGGAGAATGCCCAGTTGAGTTATTCACTCAGTGGGAATTTGAGTTAAAGAAGCTATAGAATTGGTTGGTAAATCCAGAACCAGAAGGTGGCTACCAAGAAATAGCCATGTTGGAGTAGATACACCATCATGAGTCACACCTGGAGGAAGATGGAATGGGAACAACTGAAGGACTAGAAAGAGAGAATCTATCAAGAGAAGTGGTAGTTGAGCATCAGTTCAGTGATGAGGAGCCTGCATAAGTGAAGACTAAAACATAGTGGAAAGCTAAGGCCAAAAAGGAAGAATATTTCTTGGGAAGTCAGTGTGATTCACCCATCGAAAAGGAGGGAGTCTAGTGAACTAGTCTACAACAAATGAAGTAGTCGATGGAGCAATTGGATGAGGTGATCTATGAGATAAGGAAGTTGATGTCGGAGTCGGCAGAGGATTGGTAAGAAAGAGGAAGTTGGATGAAAGGAAACCTGCATGAGAAGAAAGGAAGATGTAGGAGCAGAAGTAGTAGAGAAGAGGAGTCAAGAGACAGCTCCAAGAGAAATTTTGGGATCTAGATGGATTTCAACCATGCTTTAAATCTTATGATTAGGAGCTCATGATTTTTTCCGCTGTGGTGTATGATGCAGTAGCATCGCTCCACCTCAGCACACGCCAACTAATTAACACACATGGTGTGCATTCAAGGAAAGATATGTGTCGTCCTCTTGTGTTTCCCTGAGAATCCAAGGTGTGATCTAGGCATTAATTGAAGACAAGATGGAATATCCAAATCGTGCTTTTGCACAAGCTAGAGATAGGGTTTCCATTAATAGGATGACGGAAGAAGCCATATGCATCCAACTTGGAGTAGATTTCCATCATTGTGATTTTCCATTTCGATAGGAATTTTGAATGGTGATTTGACACCATTATTTTAGCTTGTGAGGGAAGCTCATAGAGCCCCTCTTGTATAAATATTTTTATTGTAAGAAAAGTAGAGGTTGGTCAGGTTGGATAAGTCATGTTGTAGGGAGAGAAATGTAGAGAGCCAAGACTCAGTTGCATCTCAAGCTCTACTATTGTAATTTGACGTTCTACCATTAATAGAAAATGACAGTTTTTCCTATTTTATCTTTCTATTCAATGGGTGGTGTGTTATGAATTTCTTTTATATGTATTTGAATTGTAGATGAATGTTAGAAATTGTCTGTAGGGATAGGAATATTGTTTTCTATCCGATAGTGTGTTGAGTGAAGTCTGGTTCTCTATGCTAAGTGCAAGGAGTGTGTGGCAGAGAGAGTAAAATCTGTCAGCCGACATAAGGGGTGTGTTTCTGAACTTAGTGGAGTCAGAAGAGAAATTGTCAGGAGGGCACACCAGATTAATTTACAGACCCGGGGAGAAATTTCAAGGTGGTTAAGTACCTTGGAAGGACAAACTGTGTAGGGAGAAGCATAGTTAAGAGTTACTGAACACTCTAAAACACTCTTCCAAGAGGGCATTGACCTAGTGTGATCATGCAAAGAAAAAACACGGTTGAAGGTGTTGGAGAATCCAAGAATTGTTGAACATTATGTTGAAAGAAGGCTTTGCAAGAAGTGCATCTACAAAGGAAAGGAGATGCCTTAAACCTTTCAATAAGGCTAAGGGAGAAGTCGTCGAAGAACTGAGCCAAGCACAAGGAGTGCATCTAAGGTGTTGTAAGTTCACCTTACAAGCTAAGGAATAAGGGAGAGAAGCCACTAGGAGGGCATGCGAAACTCGTGGAGGGACTGAGAACCTTGAAGGTTTTCAAGTCGATAAAATTTGCAAGAGAGTTGCACAAATTTCTACAAGGAGTGCAGAAGGTATTTCGATAACAACCTAAGTCTTGAAAGGTGAATTTTCACTAAGTGTGCAAAGGAGTCGAGGAATTTCCAAAGTCCCAAATGCATAGAAATCATCCATCATCGAGGAGAAGACAGGTGGCAGAAGATTGTGAAGTTTGGGAACGGGAACCTCAGAAGGTTTGTCAAGAGAAAGAAAATATCTTCGTGAAGTCACGAATAGAGGTTTCATTATGGACCATTGGATCCAGAGGACACATGGTAGAGAACCACGCAGTTCAGTAAAGTCGAGGCGGAAATACCCAAGAGGACGACTCGCGAATTCTAAACTCGCGAATTTGATCATAGTCGTTGATCGCCAGAAAAATGTGGACCGTAGATCTAGTCCCTAAGAATTCACCGATTTAGAAATTAGGAAAGGGAGAAGGAAAGATCTTGTTAAAGTCCCGAAGCGTGGGGTCGTGAAGGGAATTGGCACACAGACATAGACCATGGACACATCAAGGGAGGAGCTTAGCATTGATATCTAGTACCTATTGGTGTAAGAGTTAAAAGCGCAAGGAGAGGGTCCGTAGGTGTCCCATAGTGGGTGTCGAGGAAGCAAAACACTCTGTGCGAAGTTAAATCGGTTCTATTATAAGCCCAATGAACCAGTTGGTTCGATGACTTGAACGATCCTAGACTGGCAGGTCATGTCAGCCCGGAAAGAGTTAGAGGGGAAGTTGACACCACAAAAATACAAATATTTATAGAAGAGAGGATTTTTTATATTTTCCCTTCAACTACTCTAGAGCTATCCTATCGAAATAAAATAATTCAACTACTAGAATTTATTAAAATAAATATTTGTGATAGACAGATAAGATCGAACACATCGAATTTGTATTGCACACGAATTTATTAAAATAAAATACATTGTCTGAAGATTTCATGTGATCATACGCCTAAAAAAATTAAAGATGTTCCTTAATTACAATTATTTTCAAAAGATTAGCATGATACGCTTTCTTCAAAATTTAAAATTTACTTCAAAATGTGCGCTAGTGTCCCTAGAATTCCTCTACTCGCGCTTTGCTGGCAATGATCCTACATCATACTCCTCTTGCTAAAAATTTCATGGACTCCTGTCCATGAGCTCCTCCACTAACCTTCCATTCTTCTAGATATCTTCTTCACTTACCCAACTGGCATATTCTATTGGGCGTCCCTTCCATTTTACCAAATACTCAAAATATTTTTTCCTTCTGGTATTCTTACCAATTCTCTGATCTACGATTTGCTCCATCTGTGACTTGTCTGCTACAGGCATCTACTTTTTCCAATGGATTTCTTTATGATCTTATGATCCTCTGGTTCCATCTTCCTTATAAGGATACAGGTCTGCAATTTTGAATATGGTTGATATACCCACATCTTCCGACATCTCTATCTCATAACCATTCTCACCAAATATCCTTAGGATCTTGCACGGTCCTATCTTGTTCAACTTCAGTTTATTATATATTCCTCTCAAGAACCTCTCCTTCCTAATATGTGATAGAAATTGATCTCCAACTTCAAATTTAAGACTCATCCTATGTTGATCATCTATGTGTTTATATTCTCTATTGCTCCTCTACAACTCCAACTTGATCTGATTATGAAGCTTCTACATTCCTAAAATGAAGTCTTTGGATCCAACGCTTCTGAATTCACTCTAGTCCATATCTCTTAACTATGACACTCCCCTTGGATTCATTCCATACACTATCTGAAATGGACTTTTTCTGGTACTTTTGTTCACTGATTCATTGTATGCAAACTCCACTTGTGCTAGAATCTGATCCCACTGGCTATGATGTTCAGTGACCAAACTTCTCAACAAATCTCCTAAAATCCGATTCACCACCTCAGTCCTTCCATCCATTTGAGGGTGATATGTAGAACTAAAGGATATTTTTGTTCCATGCTTCTTCCACAATGTTATCCAGAAATGACCAACAAACTTGGTATCCATGTCTGAAACAATACTCCATGGTGACGACCATTCTCCGATTGCTCTCACTTTTTCAAAATCCATCTTCAATAATTCGAAGAGATAAAAAAAAAACAAATAAATGAGTTATGTCTTCATAAAATAGGATTTCTTTAAATTGATTAGCATCTTCTCCCACTGCAACCTCCTCATCACTAATGTTAAGTGACTCATATGCTCATCTTAAGTTTTTTTGAAGACCAATATATCATCCAGATATACGATCACAAACTTACCAATAAAATATTTCAACACTTCATTCATCAACCTCATAAAAGTACTCAAGGCATTTGTTAAGTTAACGACATAACAAGACATTCATACAACCCCTCATTTGTTTTGAAGGCTTTTTTCCACTCATCACCCTCTCTCATCCTTATCTGGTGATATCCACTTTTCAAATATATCTTTGAAAAACAATTCACTCCACCTAAGCAATCCATCAAGTCATCCATCCTTGGTAATGTAAATCTTTACCTAATGTTGATATTGTTTATGGCCCTTGAGTCTGTACACATTCTCCATCTTCCATCCTTCTTCAGAATCAACACAATTGGTACTACGCAAGGACTCAAGATTTCTTTGACTAAACCTTTGTCTAATAGATCCTGAACTTGTCTCTTTACTTCCTCATTCTCTTTAGGTGTCAATATGTATGCTTATTTGTTCGACCAACTTTCTCCTATTATGAATTCAATTTGATGGATAATACTTATGATAGGTGGCAATGAGCTTGACAACTCATCCACTACTATGTCAACAAAATTTTCCAACATCTCCTGAATTTCCTCGGGTAGTTCCTCCATAGAATTACTTGTAAGGATAACTTTTTTCTTCCTCACTACAACAAAATACATCTCCTGTTTCTTCTTAACTTCACTCAAGAGCTCCTGCCCACTCATGAGAAGTATTCTCATGTTGTCTTCCTCCACTTTCTTCTCCTCAATTGGAAACAACATGTGTGTCCTGCCATTCTTCTCCAAAGTATAAGTATTCTTTCTCCGATCATGAATGACATTCCTATCATAATTCCATAGTCTTCCCAACAAAACATGACATACATCCATGGGAATCGCATGACACCAAATCTCATCCCTATATCCTCCTATTTTAAATTCAATAATGCATTGTTTAGTTATTGTTACCTGATGAACTTTATGTAGCCATGAAACATTATACGCCATCGGATGTCCAGTCATCTCCAACTCCAATTTCTCCACTATCTCTATGGATACTAATTTATCAGTGCTCCCACTGTCGATTATTACCTTGCCTACTATGTCTTTAGTCTTGCAAGTTTCCCTAAACAAATTGTTCCTCTGCAACAACTTTTCAACGTCTAGTTCTATTTTTAAGAGAACCTTCTTCATCATCAAATATATCCCATCGTTTTTTCCTTCTGCTTCAACATCTCGCTTTTGCACTTTCGAAATGTGAGCTTCACCTCCTTCTTTATTTCTCTTGGGGAATTCCCAAGACATGTGTCCTATCTTTTCACAGGAATAACACTTCACCTCTCCTCCTCTTCCTCTTCCTCTTCCTCTAGGAAAAGAGTTTCTACCACCACTTTATCTCCCTCGCGAACTTCCTCCTCTTTCAGAGTGACTATGTCATTTCTTTGCATCACCTTTGGGCTTATGTGAGTTGTCATGGAAAATTCCCTTGCCTCTGTTTAACTTATACCCCTCCTTTGTTGACTCTACTTTCTAGACAACTTCTCTTTTCCTTTCAATGTAATCTGATAAGAATCCTCCACTATTCTTATTGGCATCATGTTGATTTCATCCTAGATTTCATATCTCAGGTCATTTATGTACCTGGAAAATTTTTCCTCATCTCTCTCTCTTTGCCTAGCCCTGATGTTCAGTCTATAGAACTCCTTTGTGTATTCCTTCACACTCATTCCTTCCTTCCTCAGGTTCTACAATATCTTGAACATATTTATCTCATAGTCCTTGGGTATGAATTTAGCCTTTATCTTGGCTACCATTCTATCCCAACTCTTAATGTTTTTTTTTCCCTTTCTCCTTTTGTCAGCCTATAGTTCATCCCACCATAGTGTTGCATGTCCTTTCAACCTGGTGACAATGTGTTTCACCTTTGTCTCCTCATCGACATCTTCATAGTCGAAATACTTGTCCATTTCTCGTATCCAATCAAGCAATTCTTCAACATCCAAATTACCTTCATACATTGGGATGTCTATCTTTTCCCTAGCTCCCAACTTAACAATCGCTCTCAGAAAGCGTTCTTATGTAGCATCCTCTCCTATAGATTCTATAACTTCCATTTATTCATTCTCTGCATCACTAACATCTCCATCATTAGGTTCTCTCCTTTGTGTTGTTTCCATGGCATCCAACCATGCTCAGAGTTCTCGCATCTCCATTTCCATAGCTCTATTTTCTACGGGTGGCTTTGCACATCTCTTAGGAGGCATTTTTTTGATGTATATGATACCACTGATGATATCAAGCTACTTCCCTGTCTCCCCTCTCCTTTACCTGAAAACAAATTCAGGCTCTGATACCATTTGATGCAAACCCCTGCCACCCTTCTCTCCTCGGGGTTGCATGACCTCTTGGTCTTGGATCTTCAAATTCCTTGAACCAAATTGTTTCTTCGGGCTTTCAACAGACCCTGAACAATTACTACACACATAGACACATTTCCCTTTGATGTTAACTGCAGGTTCAACTTACCCACAACTCTTCTTGCTGACACTTGGAAACACCAACCATACAAGTGCTAGCCCATGCTAGACTATTCTCTTATGTGACTGTGAGTTATAACCTAAGGCCAACCCTTCACAACTTCGGTCTTCAAAAATATGGTGACCTCTTCCTTTGTCTCCTTCCAAACCACTTTTCCCTGAATTCGTGGATATTTATCGCGTATCTCCCTAGATTCGACGGTCCAACCGCAATTCGGGTTTCATGACTTCGTGAAAATTCAATTACTCCACACGCAACTCCTACGGACATATAACTCCAGGATTTTCTAATCCGTTGCCACACGTCTCCATACAGCCAATGATTAACATTCACCTCACGACTTCACAACTTCGCGACCTCGACGATCCCGCTTCTCAACACTTCGAAACACTCTGAACTTCGAAATGTCGAAATTCTTTATAGCTTATTCTTCATGCAACATTTCCTAGATCTAATGGTTTGTAATGATTCCAATCCCTCCTGGATGGATCTTTCTCATTAATTTTGGGAAACCTTAAGGGACTCACCCCTTTGAATATTTCTCACTAATCTTCCTTCTGAGCTTGTTCCTCTCAAATGTTTTCCTCCTTAGAATGTTCTCTTCAACACTTGGCTGAAATTTCATCCTATGCACGCCTTGAAACAGGTCCTCCTCCAGATCATATATTTTGTTTAGGTGAATTCTGCTACTCCTCCTGAGCTTCTAAGTCAAAAAACTCTATCACGCACTCCTTGCAAACAAACTTCCTTCAATCTATCTCTCCAGAACTTTTTAAGTCAAAATGGACTTTGTCACACACACCTTGCAAAAGCTATGCACTCCTTTCACACATATAAGTTTCACATTATCTCCTCTGATCTTGTGAGTCTAAATAGACTCTGACAATGCACACCTTGTAGACAATATGAACACTTTCACTGGCTCATACAAGAAAAACAATTGAAACTTATCTAAATCTTCATAGATTCATACATTCAACCATGTAAATGCATTCATAAACACAAGAAAAAGAAATAACAGAGAATTTCAAATAAAAAGATAGTACACCATTCATTCATTCATATATACACAACAAAATCATGCATTTGGGACAATGCTCCTCTATGATATTCATTCAACTAAAATATACATGTGTTCATAAATTGCTTCTCAGTAACTCTCAACTGTCAAATACAATGGAAACAACTCTCAATAACTGGAGTGCCAATAACCTCTTCTAGGAAACAATACAAAGCTTTATACAAGAGGGGATCTTGTAGATTTTCCATCCAACTACTCTAGAGTTATCCTCTCGAAATTAAAGAATTCAACTACTAGAATTTATTACAATAAATATATTTGATAGACAAATAAGATCAAACACATCGAATATGTACTGTACGTGAATTCATTAAAAGAAAATACATTCTCTGACGATTTCATGTGATCATCTACCTCAAAACATTAAATATGTTCCTTAATTACAATTCTTTTCAAAAGATTGGCATGATACACCTTCTTCAAAATTTAAAATTTACTTCAAAATGCAATCTAGTGGGCCTAGTTGTCCTCCGCTCATGCTTTGCTAGTGATTCTCCTGCATCAGCTACCATGGTGGTCAACGTGAGGACTGATTAGCCAATGGCACCCCATTTTGTATATGCAACTCATTTTGGATGGATGCAATCACACTTTGCAAATCTCTCTATATGTGTGTGTGTGTGTGTGTGTGTGTGTGTGTGTGTGTGTGTGTGTCTGTGTGTTTTAGCTGCTACCTATGGATGTTTTCAATGATGTGACTAAGGACCCATGTGTATATACATGCATTCTTAAATTCTTAATTTAATGAGACAAATGTTAATCTAGCACAGAGTTAGCTAATGAATCAACGAAACAATTATACCTTCTTTGGACACGGAAATATTTGCTAATGTTTAAGACATTATTATAGATGTTTTCATTTCATTAGATAACAATAGCATAATCCAAGATCACTGAGAAATACACAATCAAAAGAGACACAACATTTATCTTGGGAAACACTCTAGGGGAAGAAAACCCAGCAAAACTTCCTTAATATAGATACCCAATACAATGCCAAGAGATCTCTATGCTAAAACAGAAAGTCCTCTCCCAAGATATGTGACACTCTCTCTCTCTGATTTGTCGATAACAGATCAGAACTTGTCTCTCAAATTGAGCAAGTGAGTTATGTTCAAATGAGGCACTAGCCTTATTTATTTATACAAGTTTTCGCACGTGTGAAGTGATGACAACCGTACTCTCAGCAGGCGGTCGCTCCACCAGGACCTTCTCACTCCACGACCCGAAGAGTCAATGCTCTTCCAACTCCTACTCGGGAGTTCTATCACCCACAGTCTTCTCGGAAAATCTTTCCTTTCGGAACTTGGGAAGTCGGGTCTCGCGGACTCGTGAACCTTGTGCACACCTCCCGTGCAACAAGAACCCTCCGGCAATCCCGATCCGCGATGTCAACGGTCAACGCTCTTGATCTCGGGGATTTTCCTATCGGGAAATCGGCGGGTGTGAGGCAGGGTGATACTTACCTTTCAAATCCCCGAACACCGATGTGCCGATACGCCTCCACGCATCTCCCACTGACGTCCGGGTCCCACACTGCCACGCCACGTCGGGACTTCGTGACTCGCGAATCCACGACTCCCAAAACTCTTGCCTTTGGAAACCCCGAATGCCGAAATTCCGATATTCCAGATTTGTGCCACCTGTCCGCGCTCGGATCAACGGCCTCGATCAAATCGGGAAATCGCCCTTCGCGATTTCAATGTGCATGGGATCCTTGCCCCGCAACCCCTGATTTTCTGATGTGCGATGGAAATGGTTCCTCCGTGCACCTGCGGCTTAAACCCCTCGCAGCTCCTTCCGGATCTGACGATTCGCAGAGTCTCGTGAAACTGCCCGACTATTTCAAGTCGCCGATTCTCTTCCTCTACGAAGAATCCTCTGCTCCGCCACCTTTTCCTGTGCGGCCTCTGCTGAATCAAATTTCCAATGACCAAAGGGTTATCCCTTCTGAGCTTCGTCCTTGAATACCTTCAGAGGACCTTCATGCACTCTGCCCACCCTTCAACCTTCAACCACTCTCCAAGCGTCGAAGTTCTCCTCGGCTCTGTGCACTCACACTTCCGACAGGGTCTCAACCCTCCCCTTCTCAAGCTTGCGACTGAGACTCAACCTCGACCTGCACTCACCTGCACGGCTCGAATACTCAATCCAACTCTGGGAAAGGAGAAACCAAGAGTTCAACTACTTAGCCGCCTCGACGCACTCTATGCGGAGGTATTCCACTGCACTCGATGCAGGAATCTCACGGCTCAAG
>ML778947.1:1615179-1641602 GCA_009831015.1 Picea engelmannii
TGAATCAGGCTCTTCCTATTAATTCAACAACTGTACATGGAGTTTCTTCACAGGCTCTCTCTTGGCTCTGCTCTCTCTTGCTCCTGTATGAATGAATGAGGATCTGAATCCTTTACAATGATACACGGGAGGGTGTCTATACTCCAGTTTCCCTCTCGAAAGCTAAAACTGTCTAATCTACAGTTAATTCCTATCTAACAACATTAATTCCAATAAATTCCTTCCTATCTATTAATACAATACAACTGTGCTTGGCTTTCAATGCCTCATCCAAACAACGGCGCAACAATATCCAAAGCATTTCAAAATGTGCGTGCTGGCACTATCCAACTGTAGGTTCTTTCTCCGTGCGTGCTGGCTCGCTTGATGACGTGTGGATGCTCCTGCATCATGAAGTGTCTCTTCACTGGCAAGGCCGACTTCTCAATCTGGGTGGGTAAACCCACCTTTATTATATTTCTGGGTCTCTTAATTAACTGTTGTGGCTGACTTCTTATTTTGCCTATTACAATTGTCTTTTGACCAATCCACAAATGGGGATTTGGTCCTATTACAATATCCGACATGATCAATCCGCAATGGGGATTGATCCTATCAATAAAATATCAATAATAATAAGAATACTCTTTGCAGTTACATTATTTCAACACTCCCCCTTAACAATAAGGGTATTCTTCAACAGCATCATGCGAGATAAAGAGGATGACATCATCAACAACATCGAATGGGAGGACAACATCATCAATATCATCTTGGCTGGCGTATCTATAAATCATCGAAAGTTTTCTTCATCGAAAGCATCATCATTCTCGAAAGAATGCCATCATCATCTACATCAATATGTATTAGTATAAAGTGATACCTCATCATAGCACTAGGCTAGCCCATCACAGTACTAAACTGGCTCTATGTCATAGTTGTTAAGTTGGTAGCTCAGTGTAAGTCACATCTTTCTTTACGTCTAACAACTAGGTCAGAAGCAAGGTATACATCATCTTTGTTTACGTCTAACAACTGGGTCAGAAGCAAGGAACACATCTTATTTCTTTACGTCTAACAACTAGGTCAGAAGCAAGGAGTCATCTTGCTTTACATATAACAATGAGGTCAGAAGCAAGGAACACACACATCATCTTGCTTTACATCTAACAGCAAGGTCAGAAGCAAGGAGTCATATTGCTTTACATCTAACAACGAGGTCAGAAGCAAGGAGTCATCTTGCTTTACGTCTAACAGCGAGGTCAGAAGCGAGGAACACGCACATCATCTTGATTTACGTCTAACAGCGAGGTCAAAAGAAAAGAGTCATCTTTCTTTATGTCTAACAGCGAGGTCAGAATCAAGGAACACACACATCATCTTTCTTTGCGTCTAACAGTGAGGTCAGAAGCAAGGAACACACACATCATCTTGCTTTACATCTAACAGCGAAGTCAGAAGAAAGGAATCATCTTGCTTTACGTCTAACAACGAGGTCAGAAGCAAAGAACACACACATCATCTTTCTTTATGTATAAAAGTGAGGTCAGAAGCAAGGAATCATCTTGCTTTACATCTAACAGCGAGGTCAGAAGCAAGGAATCATATATACTCTCCCTTTCAGGGAGGATCCTTTTAGACTATACCAAGCTTATCTCGAAAGTATTCAAACTTTACACGAGATAGAGGTTTGGTCAACACATCAGTAGCTTGTTCATCTATGCTAACATAAAGGAGCTTCAAGGCTCCTCTCTACACCATGACATGAATGTAATGATAGAGAATCTCTATGTGCTTCGACCTATCATGGAATACATGATTCTTTGTCATCTTTATGAAGCTCTAGTTGTCACAGAGGATCGTGGTTTCTTCCATCTCTAGGTCAAATAGACTGGTCAACAACTTTCAAATCCATATAGCTTTGCATCTAGCATAACATGTGACAATGTACTTTGCTTCCGCTATGCTGAGATAAATACTAGATTGCTTCCTACTCTGACACAAAATCATGGTTGATCCCAAACTAAAACAACATCCGGAAGTGATATTTTGTCAGCAATGCTTTCTGCCCAATATGAATCAGTGTATCCACTCAATGTGAAATTATTATCTCCATCATAGCTGAGACCATAATCTATCGTACCTTTGAGGTACCTCATCACATGTTTTGCAGCCACTAGGTGAACACATCTGGGTTCTACTAGAAACTGACTCAAGGTGTTCACAGTGAAACAATTGTCTGGTCTGTTGTTCGTTAGGTACATTAGTGATCCAATAATCTTTCTATATAGTGTGGCATCAATCAATTCCAATGACATATCGACTAGTAGTTTCAACTTCTCTTCCATGGGTGTATTCATGGGCTTTCATTCTAGCATATCGAATCTCTTTAAGATTTCGACTGTGTACTTCCCTTGGTTAAGAAAGATCCTCTTAGGACTCTACCATACCTCAAGACCTAAGAAGTAATGCATTAGGCCGAGGTCTTTCATGTCAAATTCCGAGGCAAGTCTCTTTTTACATTCAACAATGAGGTTTTCTTCTCTAGTTAAGAATAAGTCATCCACATATAGCAGTAAGATTACTGGCTTATTATCCATAATTTTGAAGTAGAGATTTGAGTCTGCTTTACTCTTGGTAAAGCCTGAGCTCATCAAGAAACTATCTATACGGCCATACCAAGCTCTAGGAGCTTGCTTCAATCCATATGAGGCTTTCTTCAATCTCTAGACATGAGACTTCCTATCTTCTACCTCAAATCCTTGAGGTTGCTCTATATAAACTTCCTCTTAGATGACACCATTTAGGAAAATTGTCTTCACATCCATCTGGTGCAACTTCCACTTCATCTTAGCTACAAGAGCTATGATGGTCCTGATCAAAGTGTATCTGGCTACAGGAGAGAATGTCTCTTAATATTCAATGCCTTCCTTCTGGGAAAAGCCACAAGTAACAAATCTTGCTTTATACTTATCAATACTTCCATTAGTAGCATGTTTTATTTTGGAGAGCCATCTGTAGGATACCCCGTCTTTATTCTTTGATCTAGTAAATCTTTCCCATGCTTCATTCTTCATTATGGATTGGTATTCCTCTGTCATGGAATCTGCCCATTCTTTTCTCTGAATGGCTTCTTCAGAGAAGGTAGTCTCTTCTTCTAGAAGATCACACATCAAACCCGTATAGCTGGAGAATGGCTTTGGTCTTTTCACCTATCTCGAGGTTCCTTTTGGAACACCATACTTCTCTCCATCTTGAATAATCTCTCTTGCCCAAGTAGGATTTCTTTTATGGGAGAAGGTCATTTGAATAGGTTCTTGAACTTATTTTATATCATGGTCTTCAGGAGTCTCCTCATTAGGGGAAGTTATGACTTCCCTCTCTGTTTCTGCAACTCTGGGAACTTCCCTCACAGATTCTACAATCCTGGGAATTACAGGTTCCTCTTCATATACTTCTTTAAGATGGAATCTTCTTGATTTCTTAAGAGCTACTTCTTCATCAATAGTCACATCCCTGCAGATCTCAATGTGGCGATGACCTGGTATGTAGATTTTGAAGGCGTTAGAGACCCCACAAATATTCCCTTCTTTCTTGAAGGGTCCAACTTGTTTCTCTTTTCTTTAGGTATATGAATAAACAATTGATAGCCAAATATTTTGAGATGGCTTACCTCTGGCTTCTTTCTGGTGAACATCTCTTCCAGTGTCTTGAGACCAAGTGTGCTATCGGATAATCGGTTCTGCACATAAACAATTGTCATTACTGCTTCTTCCCATAAGCACATAGGAAGATCTTTATCATGGATCATAGTCTTCACAGCTTCTAGTATGGTTCTATTCTTCCATTCAGCTACACCATTTTGTTGGGGATCTTGATCCCAACATCTTTGTGGAAGTTCACGAACTCTTTTGAGGTATGTTCTTATCCATTATATGACTTGAGTATCTTAATCTTCCTTACAAAAGGGTTTTCTATCAAGGCTTTGAACTCCTTGATCTTGTTGAACACTTCAAATATATCCAGGTCTTTTACAGGAATAATCATTAATGAATGATACATAGTATACATACCCATTAATGGAGGATGATGGCATTGGGACACATACATATGAATGAATGAGTTCTAGGACTCCTTATGTCTTGTTGTCCCTCTTCGAAAATGGGTTCTTGATGTTATTCCCTTGTGCACATCCATTGCATACACCTTCATGGTCACCTTTGAGTTCTAGTAAACTTGTGACTGCTTTTCATATGTATGGTAGCGCCTTGTAGTAGATGTGAGCTAATCTTCTAGAGTTCTCATGGATTCTTCAATAGCTTGGTTCATGGAAGCTTCTGAGTGACCCTTTAGCTTATACAAGTCACCTTCTTCTCTTCCAATGATGATTGCTTCATTTATGATCTCTTCTTTAGCATGTTTCCTTCTACAATCGTCACTATAGCTTCCTCATGAGACCTGGAGCAAGGTCAACAATACAACAAGAAATAATAATATCCTTCTGATAATATAAAGCAATAGCATGAAAAATCATCTCAGTAGCTCCTTTAGAGCTATCACTTATGATTTATCTGAAGAAAATATTAAAGGTAAGGAATACAATATGAAATGAGGTCAACACTCTCATAGTGTTGTGACCAAGCACTCTTCCATGGCAACCTAGAACTAGCACACAAGGTTTCTCCTAGAGGAGGTGTTAGTTGTATCAAGCAAAGTATTTACCTTTATATGCTCACATGCTATCAAGTATAAAACTTTACAAAGACTGTTGTCTCAACTATAGTTATCAACTTGTCATGTGTACCTTTGAATCTTGATTAATCAAACTTGGAGCCTTGTCCTCAAGAATGAGTGCCTGATTTTCTTCCAAGTCTCCTTCACTCAAGTGACAAGTTCTTTCTTCAACCTATCTTTTGTACTAAGACAATACGCTAACTTGACAAAATGTTAGGTTAGAGGATAAGATCTATGATCAACTTTCAATTCTTCTAATAATTTGATAATAGCTTCAACATGCAACACTGATAATGTCATGACAAATAGATGTATATCAGAATAATCACACTCGGGTTGAATCATTCCTCTAAATGTGTTGGAGCTTGAGATCTTTCTGGATCTATGGCAAGAGATCCCTTCTCCTGCAAATACTCTTTAGGGTTTAACCATTAAACATATGTAAGTGCATACCTCTCATAGCATTTGCAGGTAGTGGCTCCATGTCGTAGCAGTCGTAATCATTTCCAACTCTTGAGAAAATTTCAAGGGTGATTGCAACTGGTTCTACGGATGCAAATGCAACTCGTACTGCAACTACAGTTGGTTCTGAGACTGCAACTGCAACTGCAACTTAGGGTTTTGTGAAGAAACCCTAATTTTTCAAACTTTGAATTTTGAAATTCTGATCCAGGGGATAGATGCGCTGAGCTGAGGTGAGTTAGCAGGTGCACTCGAAATTTCAAAAATCCAACTTTTACCCCCTCAAACTTGATCTGCGGATTTTCGGACTGGTGCTTCTGGTTTTCTGGTACTTTTGGTACTCTGGTACTTCTAGTACTTCTGGTACCTTGGTTTTCTGGTTTTCTGGTACTTTGTGAAACTAGGGTTTCACTTTTTGGGAGATATAGCCACTGAAAAGGTGCTCTCAAGGTGCCAAAATGATCCCTAGGGGAGGGTGCAACTTTCTAGATGGTTTTGGGGCTAAAAAGTTTCACTTTTGAAAAAACCTAATTTGCAGGTACTGCAACAGTGACGTTTTTCCTCTTGTGAAATATGCTTCCTTCAGCTTGGCACTGATGCCATGTTAATGTTTAAAACATTATTATAGATGTTTTCCACTCTCTCTCTCTCATTTGACGATAATAGATCAGAACTTGTCTCTCAAACTGAGCAAGTGAGTTATGTTCAAATGAGGCGCTAGCCTCCTTTATTTATACAAGTTCACTGGCAGGGCCGACTTCTCAATCTAGTGGGTAAACCCACCTTTATTATATTTCTGGGTCTCTTAATTAACTGTTGGGGCTGACTTCTTATTCTTCCTATTACAATTGTCTTTTGACCAATCCGCAAAAGGGGATTTGGTCTTATTACAATATCTGACATGATCAATCCACAATGGGGATTGATCCTATGAATAAAATATCAATAATAATAAGAATACTCTTTGCAGTTACATTATTTCAACAATATTGAATATGTTCAAAGAAAAGTTCAAGAAGTCACACCCTCAAATACTTATGAAAAAAAAATTGATTTCTTATGCTATATTTTTTATTCAACTGTGAGACCACAAGCTAAGATTCCAATACAACAACTAGATGATGAATTTGAAGGGAAAGTGCTTTAGATAGTAGTTCAATGAAATCACTATACTATGCAAGATTACTAGTGGTGGTCATAAGGTAGAACCCTCCTCAACTCATGAGCAGGTCAGTGGGTGAAAAGCTAACCCAAGAAGTAGAATCAATGTTTTAGGTACTATGACTAGCGCCATCAGCATATCCCATGTAGACTTAGGAGGACGATATGACATCTAGAAATAAAGCATAAATCATGATAATCATCTAAATCATATATTCAACACATGAAAAATGAAAAACACGCCACTCGAACAGAAAAAAATGCACCTATGTACAAGGCATCCAGCGGCCATATGACATAAGCATAATAATTCTTAAGGTAGATCCCATTGCGAAGCTCTAGAAGATGATTTCCATCATATTCAACTACCTTGTAGGCCACTATTTTTAAGACACATTTAATAATGTAGGGACCATGCCAAAATAGGTTCAAACTTACCTGCACCTAATGTTTCATCGTCCTAGTAATAAATGAAAACTAAGTCACCCTCCGAGAAGACACGACGATGGATGGATTTTTCATATTTGTATTTGATGTACTTCTTATGTGTTTGATTGGCCAAAGTAGCATAACAATATTTTTCATCAAGACAAGACAAGTACAAGAGGCGTTCCTCCTCGACAAAGGTGTTAGGTAAGAGTTCTTCGGTAAGTTTCGATGACAGAATTTCACATTCAATTGGTAACAATGCCTCCAGACTGTAAACAAGTTGAAAAGGTTTAAATCCAGTGGAAGTTTTGGAAGAGGACTGGTAAGTCTATAATGCCAAAAATATCATAATATGCGAGTTGTTCTTTGTAACATCCCTCCAATTTAAATATTTGAGGAAATTTAAGTGGTTCTGGTTATTGAATTATGACATTGGGAAAAATTTTGATTAACATTTTGATCACCATAGATAGTTGATGGTGAAAAATATTTATCTAAATATTATTTTTAATTTTATTTTATATAAAATTTATTGAGATAAATTGATGAGAGAACCCAACTATGATAAAAGAAATAATTTATTTCATGGGAAAAGTGAAAAAAAAGATAGAAACGGACAGGGTAAAATTGATTTTTTCCCATGAGGACAAGTGTGAACCTACCCCCAAGAGTGTGGGAGGTTAGGAAACAATCTAGCAAGAAGTTATACCAAGACTCCCAAGGGTTAGGGAGAAGGCTAACTGGAAAAAGAAATAAAAAGACCTAGGCACTCTATTATTCTCATCTTGGTAAAACAAGAGAGAAAGAAGAAAAAGTGTAGTGTAAATAGGACCTTGTTGAGTACTTGTGCATAATTAGATCTTGGTGGTTCTGAGAAAGAGCCAAGTTCTAGAAATTAACTAGGAAAGGTTCTTGACATTTTTAGTTTCCTATGGAATTAAGTATTTGTCTCAGGGGTGACCATAGTTAGAAAATTGTGGTTGCTCTAGTATATGGTTGGGAGGAGCTGGAATCTCTCCTCAGTTTATCCCAATAAATATATTTGGTTCATATATCTATATCTACCTTTGATATTGTATTTCTTTAGAATTATTAGCTCAAATGTTTACAGTTCTGGTTGGATGCTAATTTACCTTGTCTCTATATATGCTCATAGTAATATATTTCTAGAGATATTGATGTGAAAGTAGAAATAACCAGATAATTCTTGGTCAGTTCATTACTGCTAACATTTGCAAGGAAATTTTAAATGGGGAAATAACTAGATAATTCTTAACTAGACCATTCTTTGTAGAGAAAAACTTAAATATTCATATGTCAATATTTTCATTATTGACATAAGAATATTTAAACTATAACCTGACAAGTTAGAGTTAGAGTATTTTGCATTATTGCATATTGTACCATAGAGTTAGAGTTAGAGTTAAATATTCTATACATCATATTTTCATAGAATATTTTCATTATTGCATATTGTACCATAGAGTTAGAGTTAAATATTCTTATCTTTCCATGTTTTTGTATTTTCATACCTTTGTTTAAAATGGTTATAGCACAATTTAGCATGTCTTATTACCTTGTCCATTGTCTTAGGATGAAGGAAGTTAATTTTATCTTTATATGCTTGAGACAAACATCTCATGAACCTTTGTACCTTTTCTTTCTCTTCTCTAAAATAAGGTACATACCTCATCAGATTTAAAAATTTGGTAACAAAATCTTCGATGATCATTTTCCCTAGTTTAAGTTCATGAAAATCCTTATACCTTTCATCAAAATACCTTTCAGTTAATTGTTTTTGTTTAAATTATTTCTTAAATATTTTCCGAGCGAGTTCACTTCTCCTAATTTTGTTTACTATCTTTGTTTGCTACCACCAAATCACAACTTTCCCATTCAACTGATATACTGCCAATCTAGCCCTTAAATTCTCAGAATAATTACAAAAATGGAAATATTTCCCCACGTTTAGGAGCCATGATTCTTCTCCTTCTTCATTTTCCCCATCAAAACTAGGTGGTTTGATTTTTTTAAATCCACTAGTCAATTCAATTTTATGCCATTTCTTTTTCTTGTTTTTATGTGATTTATTTTGTGAGGTGATATCTTCTGAATTGTTATTGTTATTTTCCTCAATCATCAATTCTACTTTATCACTAAAAACTATGTGTTCCCTTCTCTTATGAGATTCATCATTATAGAATTCCTTCTTATCGTTACTAGAGGTCTATCCTACAATCTTATTATGTTTTATCTCAGTCATGTTCTTGAGTAAGATTTCATTTAGTTTCTCTTGCTCACTACTTGCTTTCAATAACTTTTCATTGTCTACTTTAATACTCCGCAACTCGACCTTTATAATTCTCATGGTTTCAACTATATCTAATGAATTTTTCTAAGGTTGTTCATTGTTCAAATCTACATACATTTCAGGTCCACTCGGCGTTGTTTTTCCAGTTTCGTCAACCATGAGATCAGTCGTTGCTTTTTCTGATAAGTGCAAAACAAAATCTATGTTAATGTTCTTGTCTACATAATTCTGCAATAATTGACTAAAATATTAATGCAACAGTTTCAAATGATTGATCCCATAAGGACCTAGTTTTTGGAACCTTCTATGATATTTCTAACATCACTCCAACTGAATTTTTTATTTTTTTTAAATAGTACCTTTAGTCATTATTTCAAGTTTGCTATCGACAAGTGTATTGGTTATCGCCAAGGTGAACAATACTACTCTTAATTTTTTATTTTCACATGACAAATTAAACAAATCTCGAGAACTGATATTGTTGAAGTATCCTCACAACCCTAAGGTATTATGTAACTAAATTCACTATAAAACATAAATGTCATACTCTTCATAGATAGTATATTTAATTTCCATAGTCTGTTTTGATATTTATAGAGCATTGACTCTTTTTTGTGACTCTTTCCAGGTTATATTTTGCAAGCTAGTAGTGGCACACACCAACCCTTACACAAGTATGCTATTCGTCAATACATAAATTGGTCATGTTAGTTCTTAACACTTACTCCTCAATTTCTATTAGCACTCTTAAGGATGGATAAAACATGTATAACATATCCTAAGGTTGAAACCCCCTTGATATCAAGGCTAAATATCATATTCCTTTCCAAGGTTATTATCCTTGGTTCACCCATAAATTCTTTATTATTGGCATAGTTTAAGTCACAAAATTTGAATATATTAGAGTTTTGAACAAAATACCCGTCCCATCCTTTGGACAATGATACCAATGATACACAACTAATATATTCATTTCAACCTTTATATTATGTCTTCCATACCAGGGTCAACCTTAGGTATGGTTCCTCAACCAACACAACCTTAAAGGAAAAGATAGGAAATTGTACACATTATTACTTGACACAATCTCCTCTTACCTACTACTATCATCTAGACATGTCTAATGGGGACCCGTATGTATGAACTCTTCCAATCCGGGTGACTCACCAATTAAAATATTTCCACATGTCCAGTGCATGGAGGGGTGATAGCTTAGACCTAGAATTATCTCCTATTGAAAAACGTTCCATTAATTATCATTACTCAGGCTCTCATACTATCGTGGTTTCAATGTAGACAAGATTTTGATCAATGATATTTTACCTCTCTTTCATTTTTCGGTACCTCTCAACAAGAGAGGACTCTGATGTGGTTCTGATAGAGACTCATCACTTGGTTTTCTTGTATGAAGGAATGTTCCGATAAGTATTCCTATAAGGTTTTCTATAATACTTAATTCATGCATTTTTACCTGTTTCATGGCTATATTTTATTCTGGAATTAGGTACTCAAACCCATGATCACTCTATGATAACACTTGGTGGAACAGGTTGGAAATGTCAATATAACAGTATTATCAAATGAGAGGAGAAATGTCGCCCACAAACAACCCAAAAAATGATTGCAAGCTAAGTATGCATGAGCATCTGTATCTTATGATGGAGATTGATTCTTCCATTCTTACAGTAATTTGAAATTGTATTTATTTGAATTTGGTTATAAGTATGAACTTTATTAATTATGTGCATAATATTCTCAATTTGTAGGGTATTGTAGGTTTGTTCGTCGGAAGGGGTTCGCTTCCCTTCCAACCCTCTACAGAGACAAAAACTAACTCCCAAACCCCCGGCCATGTTTACTTCCTTCCATAGGTATTTTGTTTCTAGTTAAAGGAATCATCGTTGGGATATCTCTTTTACATGGGTTACTCCTTCAAGTACTTACATGTAAGTCTATTTTTGTTCTCAGATTTCATTTTTTAAAAGTACTTTGTCTCTTATTACAAAGACAGAGGGAGAGACCCCATGATGTCTAAATAGGACCTTAGGTCAGGTGTTCACAGACCTAGATTAGGGTTATTATCCTATGTGCTTATGTTTTCAACCTAAGAAGAGGTAATCCATGTTTCTCTATAGACTCAGGCATGTCATTGGTCTCTTGTGCTTTATCTTTACTAAAATCACATCATGGGTATGACGTTCGTTGCACATAGTTTGGGAATCAAATCCATACCCATAAAGAGTCATGTAGTCATTCCTCATGCATAATCATTTTGTATTAATTTTATACAGACTTGATATCAGAGAGTAACTTTCGTCTCCACCTGTGGGGTTTGTAACCTCTTAAATCTTTGCATATATTTTACATTGGTCTTAATATCATAACATTATTCTTGAAGATCACTACTATTTTTTGTAACGACTATGGAGGGTTTCCTTTTATTGAATAAGGTAATTAATAACAATTAATAACATGATCCTTATTTTATAATAATACAAATACTTATGGTTTTTCAATGTATAATTATTCCTCTAAATTTCCATTGAGAAAGGAAAACTTGACATCTTTTTGATAGATTTTGAAGTTCTTGTAACATTAAAATGAAAAAACCATTTTGATAGCTTCTATTCTTGTAAATAAGGAAAATGTTTCTTTGAAACAGATACCTTCAACTTGATCATAGCCTATACAAAACAACATTTATTTATTTATTTATTATTACTTGTCCATATTCATCAGACTTCTTCCTAAAACCCACTTGACGCTAATCAGATTTTTATATTTTGTTCTTGGAACAAGTTCCCATGCCTCATTTTTATCAATTTTATTTAGCTATGCTTCCATGGAATCAATTCAATGCTTATCTTCACTAGCTTCTGTAATTTTCATAGGATCTATTTTATATAGAAAAGAGAAGTTTCCATGTTCTGGTGCACTTGATAGTCTTCTTCTAGTATGAACATTTGTATCTTTATTACGAAGAATTAAATTTTCTAAATTATTCTTTCAGACAAATCTAGATGGTGTATTTGTATCTTGATGTTTCGATACTTATTCTTCATTTTATTCTCCTCCTTCTTGTTAGTATTCTTATTATTTATATCTTTGATCCTCTATTCAAGAATTGCTTTCACCGTTTGATGCCCTACTTCATCCACTTTTACATTGGCACTCTCTACAATTTTTCCCATTTCTTTATTGTAAATTCGACAAGTCTTTCTCATTGAATAATAACCTAGAAATATACCTTAATAATATTTGGATTCAAATTTTCCCAAGTCCTCATCATATCTCTTTATGTAGCATTTTCTTTCAAAAACTTTAAATTATTTAAATGTTGTTGGTATACCCTTACATAATTCATAAGGTGTTTATTGTTGTTGACTCTGATTTTCCCTCTATTCAGAATGTAGACTGTGATGTTGATTTGTTCTCTCCAAAAATGTCTCTTTATTCCATAAAGCTAACAAAACTATTCAAATTGATTTGAGATAAAATCACCCCCTCTTTCTAATCTCAAGCACCTGATTTTCAAATCAGTTTTGTTTTAAACCAAGGCTTTGAATTCTTCAAGCTTCTCAAATGAATCAAATTTTATTTTAGGAATATAATCCATGTCATTCTAGAGTAATAATCAATGAGTAACATGAAGTATTTTTCTCCGTGTATACTTTTTTATATTATAGGCCCACAAATATCTATATAAACGAGTTTCAATGCGTTCATTGTTGAGTTCTCCTTTGATTTGAATCTTTCTCTTGTCTTTTTCCCATGCTAGCATTGCTTACAAAGAGTGTATGAAGCTTTAGAAATGTTTGGCATATCCATCACTTCTTTTTTGGTGTTTATTTTTACTAGGTTATCCAAGTTTAAATGGCTCATTCTTCTATGCCATAGAAAATTGTCATCTATTTGCTTCATATACATTTTTTCTCCCTTGATCACATTGAGGATATAAACATTATTTGAGGTTCTCTATGAATTTTCCACTAATATTTACGAGCCTTTCTTCCTTATCTCATATCCTTGAGAATCAAATGTGAGAGTGTGTCCTTGATCACACATTTGACTGACACTGAGAAGATTATGTTCCAAACCTTAAACATACAAGAAATTTTTTGTTTTAGTCTTTCCATTATCTATACTAAGTGTATCCTATGTGGCTATTGTTGCAATAGTGTTATCTCTGAATGTTACATTTCCTTTGTTTACCTCCTTCAAGGTGTGAAACTTGTTTTTGTCCCCTATCATGTGGCTTGAGAATACACTTTCAACGCACCATATATTTCCTTTGTTTTAAGCATGAAGGGAAGTTTGCAAAAGTATTGATTCCTCCTTCTTCTCCTTTTCACACTTTTGCTTCATTTCTAAACTCATGTGGCTTGTTTCTTTTTTTTGGAAAGGGTATGCTCTTCCTTGTTTTGTCTAGAAGTTTCCACTAGGACACTTTTACAAAAACCTACTATGTGTCCATAGTTGTTGAACTTATAACATACAACATTGTAATCAAATGAATTAATTTTTCTATTTGATAACCCATAAGTACTTAGTTTTTTGTTCCATACATGATTATTTGTTGCATATGTTCTATAATCTATTGCTTTATGACCAAAGCAATTGAAACAAAAACAATAATGAAGGAAAGAATTTTGTTTCTGAGTTGTGTGAGGCCATGTTGGTACGAAATATTTCCTGAATCTATACTTATTTTCTTTGGGAGGAATGCTAATTTTCTACAAAACATCATTTTATCTCTTCCTTTTGTCTTCATCAATGATGAATATTTTGATTACATTATCATAGCTTTTATATTTTCCTTCATTTACATTCTTTAGTGGCTCTATAAGTTTTTAATAGTTTTTAGTGGCCATATGCCTCTTATCATAACCAAGAAAAGTTTTAATGAGTGGTGATCTTTGGAATTTGAAGATATCATATAAGACCTCAATTCTCTTTTCAAAATTCAATATTCTATTCAACTAAGGAGTTGAATTATTAAACTCCTTTTTTAAGGAAACAATATCAGCTTCTAGCTTCTTGCAATTTTGTAACGAGCCGCCTCGTTACGACATCCGTTCTAGTGTACAGGTGCAAAAAATTTTTTTTTTTTTTGTTTTGGGATTTAAGGTGTGTGCGCGCGTGTAGAAGTAAAAACATACTTGACTCTATGTCTCCCCTTGACATCCAACAAGACGTGACCATGGTGTTCATCGCAAGAAGACAAAAGCATACGACGAGTATCTGCAAACAACTAAGACCATAGGCAAAGGTGCACAACGTAACATTTAANAAGTAAAACTGACTGCTAAATACGACTGACTACCCGCCCGTCCTACCCTGCAAGGTTAGGACCTCCAAGACACATAAGCAACGCTCAAGCCCGGTTTCCCATTGTCTTTAACCATCTAAGGTCTCAGGGCTGGCGACTGTTCTGAGGAACATGGAGGTGTCTACATCCCACCCGACGCAACAGCCCAAGCAATCAACGAAGCACAATCAAGCACAACATAAGTAAGCATAACATCTGCGCTCCTTCCGGAAGGCGCGTGACAAGGATTCTGACAACAGAACACAACTCTAACATTATTTAAATGAACAACGACCCTCATCACAACGTCCGAGTAAATTAACGCATAAAAATCCGACATTCCACTGAGGATGTCTCAACCATGTCAAGAGACTATGCCAACATCACAACCAGATGACCATATCATCTCCTTTCAAGCCAAGCGACATTGAATTAAATAATGGTCATATGCTTCAACTCTAGTCTGGCCATCTTGGTTCTAAGTTAGGAGGACACATTTCCCTAATCATCAATACATTAAAATGGCAAAACTTATAGACAATAATTCCCGGTCATTGGTAAGCCCTAGCATTTTCTTTCTCTTAAATTAAAATCTTCAACTTATAGAATATATCAATAAACCATCCTATTAAAAAGGCAAGTTATGATAGTTACCAGGATTTAAATGACTTTAATTAAGCAGTGTTTAAAAGGGTCTACCATCCTATGTAAATTGTCGAGATATAACCCATACATTCTTTAAATGACATTATTGAACTGTCCTAATTAACAGTGACAAGACACCAGCATTAGTATACGTTAATGACATCATTGAAACTATTCCACTTACAATGATACGGTACATCCAATACAATCCCTTAATGACATCATTTGAAATTATCATACTTACAATGACTAGATACAACCCTTCAACACTTTACCGACATTACTTAATAACAACATTAAAAGGGAAGACCCGATATGAAGATAATATATGTAAAGATGTCACATCTAAACATCAACATTTAAAAGGACAATATCATCATATCTAAATGAATAAAAAAAGAGCAATCTAAGGAATAAAATTGATGACAAGTAAAAGGGCATTATTTGGAGGTGACCACTATCAACCTTTTTAAATAACCATAGTTAAAACAGCAATCAAAAATAGGGAGGTCGCTACAAGGATTAGCATCATGACTAGGAATCGTTCAATGAAAGTATAAAGTATACCAATCTAAAAAGAAGCACTCTCATATTATGATAAGGTTGAAAAGACAAGGACAGCTATCCACCTGGCAGTTTACATCAATTTAAGATAACAATATGGCAAACATACAAGTCTAACCCTTAATGGTAACCCATGGAGTGACATTGTATCACTATAATTAGGGTGACCTCGCCTAAATAACAAAGCTAAACTTGGCAATAGCTATAGGTCGTAGCAACTAAAAGTGACCTTAATTATAATTTCATCAAATTAAAAGGGACATGGTAACCTGGATTTAAAATGACACATTTATCAAATCAAGTCTATTTTAACATAAGTTTTATTCTATATTACAACTGCATGAATAAGGACTAGAAGCAGAATTTAAGGACTTTATTAGAGCGATGCAATTAAGGGACAGAAATAGAGAGAACCGATTAACAAATAAAAGGGGCCCAAGTTTAAAAAAACAGCATTAATAAACTGTTATTACCTAAAATCACACTACCCAACAGTTTTCCCTTTTACCAAAAGTAACTTTCTGAACTGGCGGTCTCCCCATACCCATACATTGGTAACTACACTTGAACGCAGACTTTTTCCATGAAAAAGTTTCTCTCCAATTTATACAAGTATAAATCATTTACAAAATGAGAACAACAGAGTGGAAGCATTGCTCTGCGCTCCAAAACAGCGAGCAGACCCGAATCAAGGATTCCCATAATACAGACCAGCGTCCAAGAGGCCCTCGATCGGAAAGAAAAACACAGTGAAGACTGTGCAGTAGGATCAACAGCCAGTATATTCGAGAGGAAGTAGACTTAGACTTAGTTGAAAGTAGACTTAAAATGCGGATATATATTGAAGCACGGACGTAAAACAAGCAGGAACATTAAACTGCTTAAACTTTAGCTACCAATTAACCTCCACCTGACAGCGAGAGTATGACAAATATCCCCAACCGGGTAATGGTAAAAAAAAATCAATCAACATTAAGACAAAGGCTTCCTAGGTTCAACGGTCACGCCTGACCCGCATTGTACCGCCAAGTCTGATGATTAAAAATAACTCGCCGTAAACTGCGTTTACTTACAGTGACACTTATTGGGTAAAAAAAAAGGGCTCCAGTTGGCATGACATCGCTGCACTTACGCTGCCATAAGGCCAGCCGTCCCAAAAGCCACCTTGATACGATATCATTGACCAGGCCGAGAATGGAATCGTTCCATACTTGCCAACGGCTACACAGAAACGCGACCAACTGGCATGCAATCTTTTTAAGGTTGCGCGACCATGCTCGGGTAAAGGAAAACAGGAATAGATCGACCACCAAGGCGGGCGTTAAGGTAAATTTTTGACTTACTGGAAGCGTGGAGACAACAGAGCTAAACTCCAGACAGTCGTGGCTCACAAACCTCTGAATCCGTGCCTCCTTGCACGCATGCGCCTGCTGATCAGAGAAGACTCAGGACGCTACTCAGGCACGATATCCAACACGAAAAGGGTATCAACAAGGCACGAACCAGACACCACCATCATTGAATCAAGTACAGGGTTTAGACCAAGAAAAACAATTTGGGTGTCCTCAAAAATCGACTCGCAACCAGGCTTACTATAGTGTTGTTCGGAGTGACTGTAAGAGAGCGCGATGGATAAAAACAAGGGGTTCCTAGCGCAAGCAGAATTCAAAGTGGGAATTCAAAGTTCAGATCACCAGGGAAAATGTATTGCGCAGACCACTGAGAACCCACGCCACAGAGAATGGCAATGTCGGCGAAATAAATTGAGAACGCCAGCAAAAATAAAGAAAGTAGACCCAACAAAATGCCCACTATGGCCCTAACACAAAAGGTGAACCCAGCTCATTCGACCGGGTGAAACGCAGAACAAAAAATGCATTACCAGAACTAAAACAGACAGCCAAGATAAAAGAACAGTCCGGCCCAATGATTGCCACTGTAAGCAAATAGCCGGGTTTGAAAATGAACTGACGGAGGTATCCAGTGAGAGACATTTTGGCTCAGTAACCATTTAAACAAACGAATCGCCAGAACCAACTTGGCGCTAACCATTTATAAAACAAATTACCAGCAACAAGTTCCTTTTCATTTACAGCAAGACATCAAGACAAATTCTCTAACCCTTTTTAAAACAATTTTGCTAGAATTAAATCATACCTTAGCCACTCGCCCGGTTCGGAGACGTCCCGTGCTCCGTGCCGTGTCCCGCGCTCCTTTCCGCCTCCTTGCCAACCGTGGAACACTCACCGGTACCTCCCAGCCAAACGCGAGGGGTACTCTGCTTCCCCCTTTGCCCCCCGAGCCGCAAAGGGGCCACACAAGAACCAGAAAAAGAACACTAGCGTCTCAGCTCGCCTCAACGGCTGAGCTACCACTCAAAATAACAGCTGAGTTACACCCAACTCCACACAAGAAAATCCGTCAAGCACAATTCGGCAGCGTAACGTTACGCTCACCGATCCTCCTTATCCTTCCTTTCCCTTTCTTATATAGCCAAATGAGACTCACCTACTTTCTTAATTAGTAATTAATTAATTTTTAATGACAAATCCTCTTGGACAATCCCCGTCGTCCAAGTGTCGCTCATCCCTAGGGTTCTCCATTAATTAATTTATGTTTATTAATTAAAAATCTAAATTCCCTCACACCCCCAAAATCTCTCCTTAAATCTCTCCTAGGGTTCCTAGATTCCCTCACTTTGCTTTTATTCTCTTTCCTTAAAAGATGTTTCTGAAATTTAGTAAGTACTTAAATGAAGATTCTTTTTCGCTTTTCCCCCAAAGTCCCCTACTTTCCAAAATCTAAGTTTCCTTTAATTTATGTTTCCATATTTTTATTTTATATTATTTATTTATTACTTTTTCTTCTTCTATTCCCTCTTCCCATTTTTATCTATTAATAATATAATAATTTTTTGTTAAATCCTCAAATGACAAAATCTCCTAAAATTCTTTTTAATAGAGACAACATTTTTATTTTATGAATTATTTATTTATTTATTTAAATCCTTGCTTTTAATACTCCCCTCTTTTAAAATTTTTAAGTCTCCTTTATAAATTTAATATCATGGGTTTAGCTTATATTTACCCCCTCATTACTTTTACCCCTTTTACTTTTTAGACGTCTAAGCAACTCCTAGGTGGGTGTTAGTTTAAGCCCTAGGTTTATTTTTAGAGGATCTTTCTTAGGGTTGATCAATTTATCTTAGAGACGTTTTAATCTAAGTTTTATTTGAACAGGGAGACAATTTAATTAGGGGATGCGGTTGTAAGAGTTTATCAGGTGCTAAGGTCTCACGGTCAACTAGGCTGTCTCAACATCATCCTCAAGCGACGTGCTCTTCAGGACGCACTACGTGCTCCAAGGGTGCCACTCGCCTCGATCGCTTCTGTCGCGCGACGTGCCCTTCAGGACGCACCACGTGTTCCAAGGGTGCCACTCGCGGACTTGTAATTCCTTGCGCGACGTGCCCTTCAGGATGCACCACGTGCTCCAAGGGTGCCACTCACTGGCTTGACGGATTGGTAGACTCTAGAACCCCTGGAGTCAACACTCCGCCAGGTGAATCTTGTGGGAGACTAAGGGCTCTAAGGAATAAGGTCCCCGCCTTATTGCGCGCCCCTTAGAATCATCGTGAGCGACTGTCGCAGTCTTCCCTCACGGCATCGTGGATCCTCTCGAACTAGGTAATCGTTAACCTACAGTTCGAGCCACGGCGGGAGTGCTAGTAGGCTGTGGCAGGGCTGTTGTCCACACCTCTCCCTCAGTTTCTCTGGATCTCGTGTGTGGGCCCTCTACTCCATATGTGAGTCTGGTCGGCAAGCTATCGTCAGCCTGCATCATCAACCATCATGTCAGATCATGTCAAAAAACATATCATGTAATCAATAGTATATCATCAAAACGAAACAATATCATCATAAATGAAACAACACCAATACCCCACTCCCTGACTCAATCCGGAGTCCAAGGGAGTTCCACAGATGCCTCTGCATCCTCCAGGTCTGACACCCTACACACTCAAAGAAACTGAGTCAGTAGCACCTGTCTACACCAAGGTAGTAAAAACATCCTGTCATATAACTCAATGCATCATAATGAAAGAAAAGTTTTATCATATAAATCCAGATCACTTGCGAGCAAGTGTACTCAAAGAATAAGTTTGGCATGTGCGCCAGAGTGGGATGTTACAAATTTTCCCTCTTTTCCTTTAGTCGAATTCTCATCGATTCTTCCTTCATTTTTTCCTCTTCTACTTTAATCTTTATGTTGATAATACATTTCTATGTTTCTTCAAGGATTTGTTGTTGGACAGTTGGTTTGGAAAGTTTTTTTTCATTGATTTCAACCATTGGAGATTGATGTCAACCCTTGGAGAAGCCTGGAAGCCCTAGTGATGTGGTTGATATTGATGGTGATTTAGTCGTGATTGTTTGAGTGGTTGATGTTAGAAGATGTGTTGGGCGCTTTTGATGAAGTCTAAATGAATCCCAAAAGGTGTGGTCATTGGATCCAAAGCTGGTTCATGAATATAGACATCAAGGAAATTGTAAATGAAGGTAAGAAACTCATATATGGATATTCCTTGTCATGTTGTTTCTAGTGATATGTGGTATACCACGTGGTTCCTCATGGTTGAGGAGTTATGAGGTCATGAAGTTGGAATCCCCAAAGATGGGTTAAGAAGCCCCTAATTGGTTACAATATGGGTTAAGAAGCACCTGATTTGTTTCAATTCATTAATGAAAGGGTAAAGTGGTTGTAACAATAAAGTTCAATAATCCTTAAAGTTAAGGAAAGAGGTTACATAGAAAACATATATATACACCTCAAGAAGTCACTGATAAGTACATTTACACACACATTCTATTGAACATATTATATGTGAGTGAATGATTATTATATGAGGTATCCAAGGATATTTGAGGTCAATTTCATAGGGAAAATGAAGTAAATAAGGGAGAAATTCCAAGGGAGGATGAGGTCTTGTGATGATGTGTTCTAAGGTATGTTATTTAAAGGTCATGTTACAATTTTTTCTATATATTTTTTTTATATAATGATTGAGATAGGGAAAATTTGAGGAGGTTGACAAGACATGTGAAGGTACATGTTGTAAACATTTCATCTTTTGGGTCATTTTATTTTTAGAGATACACTCTATGGAAAATAGGGTTTTTGGCTAGTCCTGAAACTAGTCTCAAACAAGTATGCAGGGTAAAGAAGTCATAACTTCTTCATAGGAGATCCAAATTTAATGAGATGAATTGAGATGTATATAGTACATTCCTTAGTATGTTGTGTATTATTTTCATATCTAGATATAAAATATTCCACACATTGAATTATCTACAAGTTATCTCTCTAAACTAAGTCAAAATTCAGAAAGGTGTGCCATTTTTTCTACAACTCCTTCTCTGGGATGTTCCAACCAGTGAAATTTGGAGGAATTGCAGAGAATATATTGAATAATATTTGGTACAAGTTTCATACCCTCATTTATTATAGGTATGGATTTATACTTATTGAAATTTAGGGTTTGTGACTAATCCAAAAACTAGTCCCATGAGACTAAGGTAAAGTTTGATGAAGATTGTATTCTCTTGTTAATGAAGTTGACGAAGGTATGTAATTCTATGATCACATATAGAAGGTATATTACAGAGTTACATGTATGTTTATATGCATGTTTTATGGGTTACATGTTGATGATCTTATGGTTCATGCTTGAGGCAATTCTTTGGTATATTTTTTAGGCATTTGCACATGCTTGAGGCACATATTAGGTGCATGGTTGAGGCATATACTTGGTATATTATTTTCATTCTTTTGTAATTTTTTGAGGCACTTCATTGATGATATCTTATGGTACATTGTGTGTGGTATGATTGAGACGTATCATGAGTGATATGCTATATGGTTTAGGCACATGGTTTGAGGAACATCTTGGATATTGAACACATTGTTTGAGATATATTTTTGGTATATGTGTGAGGAATTCCTTGGTGACGTTGATGTGTGGTGATATACATAGTTGATGCATGATATGGTGTTTTCACATGGTATGGAAAACATATATTTTAAACTTGTACAATAATTTACTACAAACAAATTTCAATAAAATAACATAAAAGATACAATGGAAAATACACACATTACACAGAGATTTTTCCCTTGGAAACCCAAACCAGGAAAACCAACATATTATATATTCATTCACTGTCATACATTGTTTATAATAAAAATGTACATATAGGATCCAACGTCATACAAAACCTTAACCCAATGACATGGATCAATCAACAACTCTAATTCCTTAACAGGAAATAGAAAACCATCGGTGAAAAACCACGTGCTGAAAAACCGCCCAAAAAATAACATGAAAACTGGGAAAAATGTACTTTTGGGGGGTGCAAAGAATATAACACATACCCAACAACACACGTTTTGGTTTTTGCATGATTGTTTACATGGTATGGTACAATGTTTGGTGCATGGTTGATGTCTGGTTTGGTACAGGTGTTGGTGCATCGTTGATGCATGGCTTGCTACAAGTGTTTGTACATGGTTGATGAACTTATTGTGGTACATGTTGTGGTACATGGTTGATGCTTGGTTGGAATATTCTTTGGTACATGGTTGAGACACATATATTGTGATGGTATGTTGGTTATCTTGGTACATTTTTGGTAGAAGCATGTGTTAGTAATGTTGGAAATCTACTTGAGAGGTGTCCTTGATATATGATCCACATGAAAGGACCTAGTTGAGTATCAATGATAGTGATAGTTTGGATAGGTTGATGTGGAAGGTGGGATACAGTGAAAAGTTGATAATGAAAGGTTGGATACAGTGACATGTTGATAGGTTACAGGTTGATGTGACAATGACAATGGTGGTGATAGTGACAATGACAGTGGAAGTGGAAGTGACAGTGGCAGTGATTGTGGTAGTGACAGTTGGTATACATTTATATTTCATGGTAGTGGGATAGGAAAAGGAAAGGAGATTGTAGAATCCTTCGGGTTGGTGTCATAAAACTCAGGGAGTTTGAGCTTCTTTCAGGTTGGAGCCTAAGAATTAGGGAGTTGTAGTTTTCGTCTCGTTGGAGCCAGATAATTAAGGGAGTTGTATATTTCTTCAATTTTGTGAATATAAATTAGGGGTTTGGTGCCTCCTTCCAGTTGGTGCTTCCTATCAATTTATTATTGATATATATAGGAACAATCATTTTGTGGTTTTCACCCATTTTCGTTTCCACATAAATTTTGGTGTACTGTGTACTTGATGTGATGTTGCTTATTTTTATATGCTCATGATATACTAATGATATATTGATAATATATTATTGATAAAGTTGACATATATATATATTGTGGTTAAAAGTGGTTAAAAGTGGTAAAAGTGTTCATACTGATTCACCCTTCCCCTCTCAATATTCTAACAATTGGTATTAGGGATGGTTCCTTCAAGGAACATCTTAACCACTAGAAGGTAGATCATGGATGTCATGGATAATGGATACAAAGCTAATGGAATATTTTGGTTTGATGGTTAGACGAGTTTGAGGTACAAGATGTGGAACAATAAAATGAAAACAATTTTAGGAGCACAAGGTTATGATGTTTGGCACTTCGTTGTTACATGATACACCAGTCCAAAGAAACCAAAGAACGCAACCAAGAAGGAATTGAAAAGAAACAACAAAATGGCAATGGATTTCATCTTGGAATGATTATCTGATTCAGTAAAAGACAGAGTGGGACAATGTTCATTAGCTAAAGAACTTTGGGATAAGGTACATAATCTCTGTTCCAAGGAATCTCTCATGATAGAGTCATATATTATTAAAGAAGCTAAAATAATAGAATAATAATAAGGATTATCATCATGTCAAAGAGATTCAAAAGAAGAAGATTTTGAAGAAGGCACAGTAGAACTTGAAGAAGAATTAATTTGTGTTTTAGATGAATTTACAAAAGAAAGGAAGAAGAAAAGGTCTCATGAGGAAAAATTGGTCAAGCATAATTCAAAAGAAAGTTCCAAAGAAGCCCAAAAGGTCATCATGAAACTAAAAGCTCAGCTAGAAGAAGCAAGAAAGATTAAAGAAACTTACAAAAGTTAGATGGAAGAAATATATTGTTTGAAAGATGAAATAGTAGCAATAAAAAAGGAAGCAATGGAAGAGAAGAAATGTTTGGACGTTGAAAGAAAGGAAGAAGAGAAAAAAGAAAATATTTTGATAGATCGTCTCAAAGAGAGATCTATGGGCTTAAATCAACTTGAAGCAGAATTTGGTCAAGAAGAGAAAAAACATGAAAAGGAAATCATCTCCTTGAAAATCCAACTTGAAGAAGAAAAGAGACCAAAAGAATTATTGAAAACTTAGATCATGAAGAAAGAAGAAGGGATTGAGAAACTTGAAGAAGAATTTGTCACATTGATAGTTCAAATCATCAAGCTTAGTAAGAATGTTGAAGAGATAGAAACATCCACATCATCAATAGAGAACGTTGAAGAGAAACACTCCAGGTTGCTAGAAAAGAAAAATGAAGAAAAGAGTAAGAATTATGCAGAAGTACTCAAAGGAAGGATTCATGGTCAACCAAAATCAAAGAAGAATGATTATAATAGATATACATATTCAAGAAGACATTCCTCATTTTGGAAACAAAAAATATTCAATCATGATCAGTCGAGGCATGAATTCAGAAGGATTACACCACAAAGAGTATCATTCACTCCTGGGTATTACAATTTCTTTTATGGTCATTGTTTTTACTGTACTAACGTTGGACATAAAGTTGCAGATTCCAGGGATTATGGAAGAAATTTTCAAGAAAGAAATGCTTATGTGGCCCCACATAACATTGAATGTTACAAATGCCATAATTATGGTCATATAGTGTAACAACCCTAGTCAAATGATTCCTTAAGGTTTATCAAGTATAATTAATTAAATAATTAATTGTCCTAATATATTTTAGTTAAACAATGATTATTTATTAATAATATTAATTAATTGATTAATTATTTATTAATTGTTTATATCTATTGATTAATTAATTAATTAATTAACAGATTAAAGGTTTGGATAATGAATTAAGAGATTAATAATTTTTATTTATTTATTATAAAACTTTACGTATGCAGGGGATGAAGCATTGAGTGGAGGGATAAGGTAATAAATGGAGGGATAAGGTGGGTGGAATTAAAGGAGGGTAGGAGTCGGTGAATGGGGGGGGATATGACTGGGAAGAGGCTTTTGGGAATAATTATGAAATTTTGGGGGAGGAAGCATTACTAGGGGAAAGGGACTATATTTCTTGGTTTTTGATATTTTTTTGGTTGGGAGTTTGGGAGGACAGTTGCAGGGTTGCACCAGGTTGTTGGGAGTTTTGGGCTCGTGGGCCAGGAATCCTTACGAAATCCTGGAGCTAGGGAGATGGATAGGTTGCTCCTAGCTGGCTGGGTGGTTAGTCGGTTTTGGGTAGGGTTTGGTCAAAGCATCAGGCAAAGTTTGGATAGAGAAGTAGAGAGGACAACTAGAGAGCGAGAATCTAGCATCATACAGAGGTAATTTTATTTATGAATTTGTTGGGTTATGTGGTTGTTATGTAATTTATTAGATTTTTGTTCATAAATTTAAATTTCTGCTGCTTAGATGCTCAATGAAATTCCTTATTTCTTATGCTAAATAATCTTAATGTTTAAATTTATGAATTTTGTTAGTCTTAATTAAATTAGGTCTTTACACATGGTATCATAGCTGTAGTTCACAATCTGGGGCCAAGGGCCTACCCAACCTACCCATATTTAACCAAAAATGACCACTAAAACCCTATATTTACAACCCTTCAACAACCAGAGATACCGCAGAAATGATACAGAAACCCCATCAAGAGAACTACCTAGAAACCCTAAAGAAAAGAGTGAGTGTAGTAGGGAAACAAGACCCCACACATCCCTTGTTCCTTTCATCTTCTACCTAACCTGCAAATGGCAAAGACAAGAAAAAAGAGTCTAGTTATACATATAAAAGAAATATGTTTTGTTGCATTATTGATAACATCTAATATATATATAAAATCATATTGTATATAAAAATAACTGGTCTATGCAATAAAATAAATAATGGGAATCAAACATGAAACACTCACATCTGGAGTTAACTGCCTTACCATTGCACCACATACTGCTACATGCTAACCTTCTTAAATAAAATAAATGAATAATAATAAAAAAAAAATAACAATGTTGACAAACCATTTCTTTAAGGGATTTGGTTCTTGACACTGTTGACAGTGCCTTTATGTGGCTCCTAGCTTTATATCTTCCTACTAGATGAGAGACTATAGGTTATAGACATTAGCTTTTAGTTGTTAGATCTGATAGATTGGATCTGCGTTTATTGGCGTGGCATTTGTACCCTCATTATGTATTGGATCTGTGTTTATTGGAGTAGCATTTGTGCCCTCACTATGTATTGACTCTGATATACCTAACAGTCCCGTCGACCTATTTATGGTCATTCGTTTGACATTAACAAAATTATATTGTCTATAGATGACACTGAAAATCATAAAGCAACACTCATTTTGTTTTTTTTTCCTGTTATGTTTTCACAAAAGAGAATCAGTAGACTTGCACACTGTCCAGATTGGATCGATCCCCCCTTGCATGGAAGTTTGTAGGATGTAGTATCATCTATGTACTTTGAAATGGTAACTAATGGAAAATTGCACGATATGGAAACTATAAACTTCGATATTAATGGAAAATATCTTTCGCTTAAATATAGTGTATTTTAATATCATTATAATTTCCATT
>ML778947.1:1641743-1654891 GCA_009831015.1 Picea engelmannii
TATATATATATAACAGGAACATTTGGGCTTAGCCACTGAACGAAGTTTCTTTACAGATCATCACTTAACACATTAGATACACTTCTCTCTTTTACAGTTTTTGGTTTTTCCTCTTACTGGAGCATGCCCATTGAGTTTGAACCTGGGTCATGTTGGCAACAAGTGCTCCAACTTTCTACTAGACCATAGCATGGATGACTTGTAAGATTTATGATATTACTGAACGCTATTTTCAATTTTAAAATCTAACTAAAACATAACAAAGTTAAAGGAATACTAATGTTTCACTTTCATCTAATAAGTAAAAGTAACTGACATCTTAAAGGTCATTGAATTCAGTTGGTATTCTGATACTATACCCGAGAATGCCAACGTATGGTACAACAAAGGGAGCATGAGGCTTTCCATGGATAAATTCGACAAAGCTACCACTGATTTCTCCCACGCCATCAAGCTCGCCCCCGAGGCACCCATGCCTTTCCTCAACCGCGCCATAGGATACGAGGGGTGGCTCAAATTTCTCAATGCAATACGCGTCCAGTGTCTAACACACCAAACTAGTGCCCAGCACACCCACCAAGCCGACAGGAACCAAGCTCAGCATAAGCACCAGCGCCAGCGCTGAAACCACGCATGAGCCACGGCCATCTCAGGGAAGAACCCATTTGAAGAGATTCCAAGAACATCCATGATAATCAAATCCTAAAGGTTAAAACCCATCATCGATAACAGAAAGGGGGCGCCATCTTTAGAGGCATTTTGGCATAAAATAACTAACACTATGGACTCTGAGAAGAGAACCCACCCAGCTAAATATTTTACATAAAAATAAATGAAAACCCAAGAAAAGGTTTAATCTTAAGCTCTCCTAAAAAATAAATAGAAAAACCCACAGAGTTTCAGAAGACCTCAAAACCCTCACTCCTCCTAGGACCTGCAACTGATGGAATTGGGGGCTTTCTCTGGTCGTACTTGGAGCCTTTCCTCTTCGTTGGTCTCTCCACTCACACTTCGGTCACCTGGGATAACATTTAGGGCTCACAAGGGGCGTTTCTTGTGCACAACACGTCCAATTTCAGCACCAAACACAACACAAATCTGGTCCACGAGCTACATAACACACAACACTAGATCGACTATTAAGCACACCTACACCAAGACACAGCACATGTCCATGAGAATACAAATCACAACACCAGATCAATGCTCAAGACCAAACATGAGGTGCAAGGAAAAGAGCCCACAGAACCATTATCTTTTCACTACGCACCCACAACACCATTCAAACATACAAACCCAACACCCAAGACCAAGCGTCAAGTGGCAGGGAAGCACAGTGTGCACAACAAATGCTCTACCTCTAAGCTACGGAAGTCATACATAACCCAGCACACAAGAGGTACAAGTCCTGAAAATCCTAACACACCAAACGCCAAGACACCAGGAGAAGCCATGAGAGAAGGCCATGGGCGAGGTGACAGAGTTAGGAAGAAGAAAACCCTGGCCGCACTTGCAGAGTGGGATAGGTGGCAGTGAGGGAGAGTTAGGGTTGAGGATAGTTTAGGGTTTGTTAGAGAGGCATGTAGGGTTGGGAATGAGTGTGGTGAGGGAGGGGCACATGGGCCTCATGTGAGGACCCACTGCCCACGTTAAAATTGTTTTTTTATTATTATTCTTATTTTAGTTTTAATTTTTATTTTTTTTTATTATTCATTTTTTTTTTTTTTTTTAATTTTTAATGTTTTAATTTAAATTTAATATTAAAATTTTAATGTTTTAATTTTAATTTAATGTTAAATTTTAATTTTAATTTTTAATAACTAGAATATAATTTAAATTACATATAGTTAATTTAGAGTTTAAGTTATTTATAGTTTAAATTTTAAATTATTGAATTTTATTCAAATTATAATTAAACTATGTTTAAACTATTATGTGATTAAAACATGATCAATATTATTATGTTTTAATTAATTAACTATGTTTTAAATTTATTTATAATTAAAATTATGTTTAATTATATTTAAAGTTTATAGTTCATGCTTAAATTTAAAACTAGTTAAAGCGACTAATTAGATTGTTTTTAGCAAAAGGTTAAGGACTTAGAACAAGATAAGCGGGAGGGGGCTTCATGTGTACTAGGCAAGTAAGCTAGAGGAATTGGTGAGTATAGAGCAAAGCTAGCATAGCTACCAGGCAAGGGAATTAGTAGTTTTCTTAGGTGAAGACATCAAGCTTAGATGCTTAAACCCCAAACTAGCCACCTCCCCTAAAGAGAGTAATGTTTGTTTACAGACAATTAAAAAAAAAACTTATGCCCAACCTTGTTTTCTAGTTAAGTTGCGCAAATGTGAAATGTCCTTGAACTCACCCTAACAACTTTTTTTGATACAGGTTAAATCATATAGGATGGTTAGGACTCAAGGGAATCGAGGCAGAGGGGCATCGTCATAGGGACCGCCAGCACCAGCACCACCATCTCCTGAAATAGCTCTCATACTGTGCTCTTTAGAGGCCATAAATGAGACTTTAAAGGGGCATCAACCGATGGGGATCGAAGTGGAGCCCCCACCATCTGGAATGGGTACTTCAGAAGCATAGAGGGATTCAGGGGGAGGATCTCGACCCAAAGACATCACTAGAGAACTGCAAAATATAAAAATTCCAGAGTTTGTCGGGGGTCATGCTAGTGAACACGCAGAAGCATGGTTGGAAGGCATGAAAAGGTGTTTTGTCTTAAGGGACTATGCATCCACCTCAAAGGAGAAGATAGTGATTTTTTAGTTGAGAGACAGTGCCTTGAACTGGTGGGGCAACCTAGAAAGACAACTGCATATTACCCAGGACACTGTATCTTGGGAACTTTTTGAGGAGATGTTTCGAAGGAAATATCTGCCAGCTTACTATGAGGAACAGTAGGTAGGAGCGTTTCATGCTCTAGTACAGGGAAACAAGACCGTAGAAGAATCTGAGATTAGGTTTATGGAATTGGTCAAATATGTTTCATATATGGATAATGACCAATGACAGGTAGAACGCTTTGTCTATGGGTTGAACCCTAAGATAACGGCTATGGTGCGGGATGGAAACCGTCTTCAGTAGCAGAAGCTGTGGAAAATGCGCGTTATGCAGAGGAACACATGAACTTAACCTGAGGTACGAGACTAACCTTTCTTCATCGTCCTGGCTTCGTAGGGAAGGCCCCAAGGACATTTCCTAGGGGAGGGGGCTCAAGGCCACCTCCATATGGTAATAGAGTTTCACCAAGGACAATGGCCATAGGGATTTCAATGGCAACGAGTGCAGCATCTCGTTCATCACCAACGGCGTAGGAAGGTCCATGGCCATCTCAGGGAGCAGCTAGTAGAGGCAGGGGTTCCAGGGGAAGGAACTCATTTCAGAAACAGTCACAGAATAGTGCCCAGGTTCAATCACATGTTACATGTTGGGGATGTGCAGGACCCCATTACCAGCGTGACTTCCCAGAGTTACAATCAAGATTTGTTCATAGAGAAGGAAAGGCCCTGATGGGAAGAGAAAGTAGCAGCCACCAGATTTATGCAGTGGTTAATAATCGCCAGGCCAAACATCAATCCATGGTGGTGGAGTCATCAGGTATGCTAAATCATATCAATGTTAATATTTTATTTGATTATGGTGTGACCGATAGTTTCATTTCACCATCTGCATTAGAAAAGAGTGGGTTGGAAGCCTACAAGCATGATGACTTTAAACAAGTCGAGATTGCTTCAGGGGGAAAACAAGCAGTAGGACCTAGCATTGATAATTGTATAGTAGACCTGGGAGTGTGTAATACCAGGTTGAAGGTATACATCACTACTCTCGGTGCATACGACCTAATCAATGGAATGGATTGGTTATAAGCTCATCTAGCTTTGGTAGATTGTTTCACAAAAAGGGTTCTCTGTGTAGACGACGAAGGAAGGCCAGTGGAGATCCACGGTGTACGGAGAAGGGTGTCATTACGCTTTATCTCAACTATGAAGGTTAAGTGATGCTTGAGGAAAGGGTGTCGACTATATGTAGTGGAAGTAGTGAATGAAAGGAAGGGACCCTCATTAGATCAATACCTGGTATTGTCAGAATTTAAGGATGTTTTTCCGAACGAGTTACCAAGGTTACCTCCTGAGAGGGAGCTTGATTTTACTATTGAGATAAAACCTAGTGCAGAACCAATTTCCAGGACTCCGTATCGGATGACAGCATTGAAACTTTGTGAGTTGCAAATGCAGTTGAAAGAGTTACTGGACTTAGGGCTAATAAGGCCCAGTGTTTCACCTTGGGGTGCACCAATAATTTTTGTAAAGAAGAAGGATGGATCCTTAGGACTGTGTATAGATTACAGGGACTTGAACTGTGCTACAGTGAAAAATAGGTACCCAATGCCGCGAATAGATGACCTATTAGATCATATGAAAGGAGCAGTGGTATTCTCAAAGATCAATTTGCGATCAGGGTATCATCAGTTAAGGATTAAGGAAGGCAATATCCCAAAAATTCTCTTTCGAACCCAGTTTGGGCATTACGAGTTTGTCGTAGTACCTTTCGGATTGACCAATGTGCTAGCAGTATTCATGAGCCTCATGAAAGGCATATTTCAAAATTACTTAGACCATTTTGTACAAGTATTTCTAGATGACATCCTCATCTATTCCAAAAATGAAAGAGAACATGAGGAACACTTACGAGTGGTGTTGTCCTGCCTTAGAGAGAACAAATTGTATGGGAGGTTGTCGAAGTGTTCCTTCTTTCAGAAAGAGATCCACTATTTAGGTCATATCATTTTCGGTGAAGGAATCTCTGTGGACCCAGAAAAGGTAAAGGCCATTATGGAGTGGCCAGTGCCGAAAAATGCCCATAATGTGAGAAGCTTCATGAGGCTATCAAGTTATTATCAGAGATTTGTGGAAGGATTCTCAAAAATAGCAAAACCCATCACCACTTTGCAGTGCAAGGGGGTCAGGTATGAATGGATGAAAGAATGTGATAGTGCATTCATTAAGCTTAAGAGGTTACTAACTAGTGCGCCAATTCTATGAGTGTTGGATATGGAAAAGGACTTCACAGTCTGCACAGATGCCTCGAAGCAAGGGTTGGGGGCCGTGCTAATGCAGGATAGAGGAGTGATAGCTTATGTGTCAAGGAAGTTGAATAAACACAAAGATATTTATGCTACTCATGATTTAGAGTTTTTCGTTGTAATGTTAGATCTGAAACTTTGGAGTCACTATCTTGTGGGGCAAAACTTTGAGCTCAAAATGGACCATCAAAGTTTAAAACATTTCTTCAGTCAAAGGGATTTGAATGCCAGGCAAAGGGGATGGAGTGATTTTATGAGTGAGTATGATTTTGGTATTTCATACATCAAGGGAAAGGAAAATGTGGTCACAAATTCCTTGAGTAGGAGACCACGTGTCTTCTCCTTGGTTCCTTTAAAGCTCAATTTGAGGGAATATGTGTTGACGCAACTCCAAGGAGATAGTTGGTATTTAGAGGTTACTTCAAACCTCTAGAGTGGGAGGAAATTAGATCCAAAGTATGAAGGATATAGTCTGGAAGAAGATGGACTATTGAGATATCAAGTAAGGATGTACATCCCTGAATATGGGGATATTCGAAGCATCATACTGAAGGAAGCCCATAGATCACTTTATTGTGCGCATCTGGGTGTGAAGAAGATGTACGCAGACATGAGGAAACTTTTCTTCTAGGTAGGCATGAAGCACGATGTAGTCCATTTCATTGCCGAGTTCCTAGAGTGTCAACAAGTGAAAGCCGACCACCATCACCTGACAGGCCTCCTACAACTACATGATGTTCCTATGTCCAAGTGGGAAGTCATCTCTATGGATTTTTTTGTGGGGTTGTCGCTCACATCTCAAAGACACAATGCCATTCTTGTGATAGTGGATAAGTTAACCAAGAGTGCTCATTTTATTCTGGTTAGAGACACTTATGATGTCACTGATGTGGCATGTGTGTTTGTAAGCGAGGTTATCTGTTTTCACAGGATACCTAAGAATATCATTTTAGATAGGGACTCCAGATTCACTTCTAGGTTTTGGACAAGTTTGCAGTCAGTGTTAGGGACCCAGTTGAACTTAAGCATAGCTTATCATCCTGAAACAGATGAACAAACTGAGAGAGTAAATCAAGTCATGGAATACATGCTTAGTATGTATGTTATGGATAATAAAACCTAGTGGGAGAAGTACCTACCTTTGGTAGAGTTTTCCTACAATAACAGTTTTCATAGCTCCATCAGAATGCCACCCTACGAAGCTCTATATGGAAGGCCATGTAGAACACCATTGAGTTGGGAAAGATTCGAAGACCAAGTAACAGTTGAGCCATAATTGATTCAAGAGGTGGAGGAATAGGTGATTGAAATTAGGTGGAGACTAAAGGAAGAAAAGGATAGGCAGAAAAGTTATGCGGATGCACACAGGACCGACCGAAGTTATGAAGTGGGAGACTAGGTTTTCATTCATATCAGGCCTAATAAGAGTACCATATGGTTCGGGAAGGGGACAAAGTTGTCACCTCAATTTATAGGACCGTTCAAAATCCAAGAGAAAATTGGACCCGTTGCCTAATGTCTCATATTGCCACCTTACCTGCATAAAACTCATAACATTTTTCATGTATCTATTTTACGTTATTATGTTGTTGATGAATCACATAAACTAAATTGGAAGGAATTGAAGGTATCAGACATGGGAACTCTCACAGTAGAACTGTTATGCATATTGTACCACCTTTTGACTTAGACAACCAGGATTACCTAAGGCCTACAAACTTTTATTTTCTATTCACAAGTGAAACTATTAAATGATACACTTGAACTTGTTAGACGTATAAATTTTATGAATGTTTAAATATATTTGGATAATGATGGATATGATGCGATATATTGTGAGAATGTAAATTTTATGAATGTTTAAATATTATTGATGATGATGGATATGATGTGATATACTACGTGAATGAAAATTCTCTGAATGTCTAATTGTTATGGATAAGGATAGATATGATGCGACATATTGTGTGAATGAGAATCCTATGAAGATTTAAATGCTATTAGAATGATGTTGGATATGATGCAATCTATTTTGTAAATGATAATTTTATGAATGGCTGTCGAAATTGAATTATTGGATATTATGAGATCTATTTCTAACTTGAAACTTTCACGTTCAATTTTTGGTATGCAGATACCGAAATGAAATTATGGCTATATGAAATTACATCATGATAATGCATAGAAATGTATGAGTTTGTGTTACAGACTAATCTGCATGTTATGGGCTATGAAATAGACAAGGGATAATGAAGATGAAAGTGGATGTCATGACCACTGGCCGAGAAACAATATGCTATGAATCTTTGTATGTGAAATTATATTGGTTTGGATGCATTGCTATGATATGTGGACCAGTGGAGGATTTCAAGTGGTGAGACTGCCCAAAACTGAATAGATGATGAAAAAACTCCCAACAACACGGTGCCACTGTATACTCCATTGTAGGGTGTGGACCCTAGTTATGATTAGGAGGGGCGGAGGCATTTCCCATCGTGTATCCTATGAAACCTGAAGTAATCGGAGGACGGTGTTAGCTCAGGCTCCCTTAGACATGTGATGATGACTATTAGTTTCCTGTTGGGGAAGCTTGGTCAAGATAGTGACACTTCCGCTTATGGGTTCTATTTGGAGTTAGGTCAATATAGTTGATGCTCCAAGATAGTCCAGCAAAGGAAGGATAAGAATGGAAGATGGAAGTAAGTTAGGGAGGAAGGATGAGTAGAAATAGTTGAGAGTGTATGGAGATTTGTCTTATGGTGGAATTTTTTGTTTTTTCTTTTGAAAAGAAAATGCATATATATATGAATATTCATAATTATGTAACTAAATTACAATTGTCTAAATAATGTTGTTGAGCTAGATAATTGAAATTAAAGGATTTCGCAAACATTTGATTGGTTTATTGTCTTTTATAAAATGAATAGTCTTCTTGAATGGATTAGATGCATGAGAAAATTACTATAGAGATTATAGTTATGGATATTAGTACATGAACGAGACTTGTATGTACTAGCTACACATGCATTTCTTGTGCATGTACACTAGTATGAATGAGTTTCTTGGCTTACTTACTAATAATGATGATTATTTGTTATGAATGTGTGAACCATGTTTCTTTTCCCTTGTATCATAAAATACCTTAACTTCAGGATGAAGTTTCCTGAAGGGTGGTTGTATGTAACAACCCTAGTTAAATGATTGCTTATGGTTTATCAAGTATAATTAATTAAATAATTAATTGTCCTAATATATTTTAGTTAAATAAAGATTATTTATTAATAATATTAATTAATTGATTAATTATTTATTAATTGTTTATAGTTGTTGATTAATTAATCAATTAATTATCACATTAAAGGTTTAGATAATGAATTAAGAGCTTAATAATTTTTATTTATTTATTATAAAACTTTACGTATGCAGGGGATGAAGCATTGAGTGGAGGGATAAGGTAATAAAGGGAAGGATAAGGTAATAAATGGAGGAATAAGGTGGGTGGCATTAAAGGAGGGTAGGATTCGGTGAATGGGGGGGGATATGACTGGGCAGAGGCTTTCGGGAATCATTATGAAATTTTGGGGGAGGAAGCATTACTAGGGGAGAGGGACTATATTTCCTGGTTTTTGATATTTTTCTGGTTGGGAGTTTGGGAGGACAGTTGTAGGGGTGCACCGAGTTGCTAGGAGTTTTGGGCTTGGGGGCCAGGAATCCTTACGGAATCTTGGAGCTAGGGAGTCAGATAGGCTACTCCTAACTGGCTGGGTGGTTAGTCGGTTTTTGGCAGGTTTTGGTCAGAGAATGAGGCAGAGTTTGGACAGAGAAGCAGAGAGGACAACCAGAGAGTGGGAATTTAGCATTAGACAGAGGTATTTTTATTTATGAATTTGTTGGGTTATGTGGTTGTTATGTAATTTATTATATTGTTGTTCATAAATTTAAATTTCTGCTGCTTATATGCTAAATAATCTTAATGTTTAAATTTATGAATTTTATTAGGATTAATTAAATTAGGTCTTTACATATAGCTCATGATTGTAGAACCATTATGGATAGTTCTACGAGAAATAACATTGATATTAGATAAAAGAAGATTTGTAAAAGAAAACAAGAACAAGTAAAGGAATATCAAATGAATGAAGGACACCCAAAATTTATACTCTCAAGATTGGAAATGGTATGAGATGAAGAAAATTATACAAGTAAAAAGGAAGATATCAGATACAGGAAGGTTTCGAGAATAAATGAAAAAAAAGGACATGTGAATAAAGAGCATGTCCCAGAGAGCGCAACTTTTGTAGTAGTGCGAGAAACAAAAGAAGAGAATGTGAATAGAGAACATTCCCAAGAGATTGTACTTTCAGGAATTATTGTGCCAGATAAATCCACGAGAAGAAGGAAAAAAGTGAGAATTCGGTAATATGATGAGTCTATAGAAGAAGAGGAATATTACTCTGCATCAGAGCGAGTATTGTTTTGAGCCATCCATCTTGGATAATCCTAGTAAATATGAATATTGAATAGGGGGATTCAGTACAGTAGCTACTACAGATCATAGAACTATCCTTCGAGCAGTTTAAGGTGTTTGAAGAGAAAAATTAAGAGGAGTTAAATAAAATAAGTACAAAGTGACATATTGATCGATTAAGAAGTAGTGTTCCCACAAAGGTATCAGTTGGAAGTTGTCAGAGAAGATATTATGTTTCTACTTAGTTGTAGATGAAAAGATGAATACTACCAATAGGTACATAAAACATTGGTCAGTAATAGATGAATCAACATTGTGGACAACTAAGTAGCAAAGGTATGGACAATGTGTGACATGGATACTGAGAAGGTACATAAAACATTGGTCATAGAAGATGCATAGTAGTTATTTTCAATTGATAGAATCCATTGGAATCAGTTGGTTACATAAATACAAGCAATGAAAGGAAAAAAAAAAACAAGAAACGATAAACCATCAATCATTAAAAGAAAATCATTGAACAATATGGTCAAGCAAGCATCACAAGTGAATTAAGAAATAAAGTAATTAATTCTTTTTATATATATCATATAATTATAAGAGGAAGAAACACTAGAAAATTAGAAAGCATTGGAAGAGAGGAAAGGAGACATATTCAAGTAGCCTTACATTGACCTACATGGCATCTTGCATAGAATTCAAGGGAAGATAAATCATCATCGAAATAAATCCATAAAGAAATACTAGAAGAATGCAGACATGGGGAGACATACTGACAGGGGGATTTAACCTTTTTCTCATGATGTGAAAGGGAGAAAAAAATAATAGATGCATGAAAACATAGGGAGAATACACAAGAAGAGATACCCTTTTCCATTGATGTCAAACGAGGAGAGTGAGAAACATTGATGAGGAGAAATGGTCATAGGGAGGAGCATGAGTGTTGGAGTATCAAGTTGCCATCAGTGTTGGCATCAACATTGGTGTTTCCATCAATGACAAAGGGGGGTATTGTTGGAAATTTGGTTTGGACAATTGGTTGTCGTTGATTTCAACCCTTGGAGAATTATGGAATCCCTAGAGATGTGGTTAAGATTTATGATGAATTAGTTGTCAATGAGGGAGTGGTTGATGTCAGTAGATGTGTTGGGTTTATTTGATGAAGTATACATGAATCCCTGAAGGTGTGGTCATGGGACCCAAAGTCGTTTGAGGAATATGGACATGAATGAAAACATAAATGCAGGTAAGACACTCATATATGGATATTCCTTATCGTGTCATTTTCGGTGATAGGTGATACACCACATGGTTCTACACAATTGAGAAGTTATGAGGTCATGAATTTGGAAGCCCCAAAGATGGGTTAAGAAGCCCATAATTGGTTACAATATTGGTTAAGAATCCCATAATTGGTTGCAATTCATTAATGAAAGGGTAAATTGGTTGTAACAAGAAATTTCAAGAAGCCCTAAAGTTAAGGAAAGAGGTTACTTAGAAAAATTATATATACACCTCAAGAAGTCACTCATAAGTACATTTACACACATTTTCTATTGAATAAATTCTATGTGAGTAAGTGATTCTTATATGAGGTAACCAAGGAGATATGACATGAATTTCAAATGGAAGATGAATTAAATAATGGATCAATTCCAAGGGAGGATGAAGTCTTGTGATGATGTGTTCTAAGGTATGTTATCTAAAGGTTATCTTACCATTATCACTATAAATTGTTTTATAGAATGATTCAGATAGTGAAAATTGGAGGAGGAAGAAAAGACATGTCAAGATACATGTGGCAAAAATTTAAGCTTTTGATTCATTGTATTTTTGGAGATACACTCTATGGAAAATAAGGTTTTTGGCTAGTACTAAAACTAGTTGCAAACAGGTGTTCTAGGTAAAACAATCATAACTTATTTATAGAAGATCTAAATTTAGTGAGAAAAAATGCATTGGTTAGATACAAATATTTAATATGTTTTTTATTATTTTAAGATCTAGATATCAAATATGCCACACGTGGCATGCTCTACAAGTTCTCTCTCTAGAATAAGACTGAATTAATTAAGGTCTTCCAATTTTTCTATAACACCTCTTATGGGATGTTCCAAGTAATGAAACTTGGTGGAATTGCAAATAAGATATTAAATAATATTGGGTACAAGTTTCAAATGTTCATTCGTTATATTTATGGAGTTATTCGTGTTGAAAGTTGTGGTTTGTGACTAATCCAAAAACTAGTCCCGTGAGACTAAGGTAAAGTTTGATGAAGATGTTATTCTATTATTGTTGAAGTTGAGGAAGGTATGTAGGTATATGATAACATACACCATGTTTGTTATAGATTTACATGTATGTTTATATGCATGTTTTGAGGTTTACATGTTGATGATGCTATGTTGTGTGATCGAGGAAAGTCTTTGGTATATTGTTGGGGCATTGACAAATACTTGAGGCACATATTAGGTGCATGGTTGAGGCATGTAGTTGGTATGTAATATTGGTTGTTTGGTACTTTTTTGAGGCACATCATTGATGATATGTTATGGTACATGGTATATGGCATGATTGAGAGATATCCTTAGTGATATGGTATATGGTTGAGGCACATGATTTGAGGAGAATGTTGGATATTGGGCACATTGTTTGAGATACATTTTTGGTATATGTATGAGGCATTTATTGGTGACATTTATGTATGGTGAGATACATATTTGATGGATGATATGGTTTTGGCACATGGTATGGCATAGTTTTTGGTTGATGCATGATTTGGTACAAGTTTGGTACATGGTAAGGTACACATTTTGGTTCATGGTTGATGCACTTGTTGTGGTACACATTGTATTACATGGTTGATACTTGGTTGGCACATTATTTGGTACATGGTGGAGACACATATCTTGTGATGGTGTTGGTTATCTTGGTAAATTCTTGGTAGAGGCATGTATTGGTGATGTTGGACATCTAGTTGAGCGGATTCCTTGGTATATGATCCATGTGAAAGGATATGGTTGAGTATCTGTGACAGTGATAGGTTGGATAGGTTGATGTGACAGGTTGGATACAACGACAGGTTGACAGTGACAAGTTGACATGTTACAGGTTGATGTGACAGTGATAGTGGTAGTGGCACTGATAGTGAAAGTGGCAGTGACAGTGACAGTGATAGTGGCAGTGACACTGATAGTAACAGTGGTAGTGATAGTGACAGAGATAGTGGCAGTGACATTATAAATTATTGTGGTAGTGACAATTGGCATACACTTATATTTCAGGACGACATGAAAGGGAAAGGAAAGCGGGTTGTAGCCTGATTTCTATTGGTGCTAGATAACTTAGGGAGTTGGAGCTTCATTCAGGTTGTAGCCTGAGAATCAGGGTGTTGTATCCTCCTTCTGGTTGGAACTTCTAGTCGGTGCTTTCTATCAATGTATTCTTGATATATATAATAAATCATTATGTGGTTTTCTCCCATTTGAGTTTCCCTATAAATTATGGTGTATTGTGTACTTGATGTGATGTTGCTTATGTTTATATGTTCATGATATATTGATAATATGATGCTAATAA
>ML778947.1:1678158-1718639 GCA_009831015.1 Picea engelmannii
TCTACAGGGATATGTTGATTCAGATATGGCAGGTGATAAAGACAGCAGGAGGAGCACCACAAGGTATGTTTTTACTATAGGTGGAACAACAGTAAGTTGGATTTCGAAACTGCAAAAGGTTGTTTCACTTTCAACAACAGAGGTAGAGTATGTTTCTGCTATAGAGGATAGTAAAGAGATGATTTGGTTACAGAGGTTTATGGAGGAATTGGGAAAGAAGCAGGAGAACAACAGGTTGTATTGTGACAGTCAGAGTACCATTCACCTTGCAATGAACTCAACCTTCCATTCAAATACTAAGCATATATAGTTGAGGTACCACTTCATACGATCCGTCTTAGAAGATGGACATTTGAAGTTGGAAAAGATACACACTAGCCAGAATCATGCAGGCATGTTAACAAAGGGAGTACCTAGGGAGAATTTGAGTTCCTGCTCAGTTTCAGTTCGTCTTCAAGAATGAAGATGAAGATGAGAAATTTTCCAGGTCTAAGAAGGTTCAGAGTCCAGTATATACAGCAGCAGTGGATTTGTTGAGATCAGTCTCCAAGTAGGAGATTGTTGGTTGTGGAGCCTAATTATCTTCCTGATTCAGAGGTCTTTTACTTTCAGTCATGTTTATACCCCATAAAGTATTTACACCCCAGAAGTATGTACACTCTTCCACGCGGGGGAGTGAAGAGGGGGGATACCCCCTCTGCGTGGTCTAGGGGGGATATCCCCTTGGCTGGGGGGTATGGGGGCAAGCGGGCCCCCAATGGGGGTTCAGGGGTGAAGCCCCCGAAGGAAAAATTGCCTTGTAAATGTATATTGTAATTTCATTGTAAATCTGGACCATTCATTATAAGGTCATAGATCTAACGATAGAGATTATGTTAGGGTTTTTTTCCCTAGAAGGCAACCCTCTTTTATGAGGGAAATGTATTGCGTCTATGGTTGATGGAGAATATTGTATTCTGAGAGAGGATACTATGAGAGAAAGAAGAGGAAGTTACAACGGGTTTTGCTGTAGGTTGTATCCCTTTATTTGCTGGATAATAATAAAGGACGGACCTGGCAATTTCTCTGGTGGACGTATCCCACACTGGGTGAACCACATAAATCTTTGTCTCTCTTGTATTGTGTATCTTTTGTGTTTTGTTTCCACATTTGTTTTATTTTATTGCTCCGCGGTCCTGTTTTTCTAACACTTCTCAGGTCAGAAGTTTTGGGTTCTCTCCCATAACGAGAACAAAATTATCTTTTCTTTCTTATTCTTATCATATCCAGGTTGTGTGCCCCCATTGGGCATGGTCTCCTTTCCATCTAAAGAGACTCATGCTCTCTCTCCTTCTGAATCATATCCTTCTTCTCTTGCACACCCTCTCAATTTCCCCTAGGGAGGTTCTATACCTTTCCTTTTCATTCTATCAGAAGGAACTCAGGTTATTCTGGGCCTACAGGAAAACTACACTCTGTGGTACTTCGAGCTGACAGTTTTCTACCACTTTAGTCATACCCTATATGTTCCCATTCATTAGGGTAGTTGATTGTTCAACCACCAGTCCTTTTCTCATTAATTGATTTTTCCGCTGGTGATATCATGGCCAGTACTTCAAGGCTTCACCCCCAAAGTCAATTATTGGAAATCCAAACAATAATATATTTACATTGTTCACATGCCATAGCATGGTAATCATAATTAATGATTAATTACAAGTTGGGGGAAATAGGGGTGTTACAATCCCCTCCCCCTTAAAAGGAACATCGTCCTCGATATTCTTTCTGAGTAACACATGTCATGCATTTTTCATTTATCTTCTTCATAAATGTTGATCCTCTTTCTTCATCGGTTCCCTTCCAAACCCTTTGCATTCATCACCTGCCTTCAATAATTTTGGACAAAAATCATATTAATCACAATTTCATGCTAAAACATCTTACTGTTATGCAAAATTCGAGAGGAAATATTTCATAATCTAGCACAATGCTTATATGTACAGTTCATGGGTTTCATCCATATGACCATATTTCTATCTTAGCTCATTGTTTTACTTGGCATACCCATTGTGTGCATGTTTCCAATCAATATTTTATAAAAATATTATCAAGTCTCCCCTTCCTTACAGTCACTCACCCTCCAGGCCTAGGCTCAGTAATTCCCTTATTTTCTATACAATCCATCGGGTGACTCATCTTTCCTTCACAAGGATTTATTTCATAGGAAGAGTTTTAAAGACTTCACTGATCCTTAAAATCGAGGCGTCCCTCAGAATTTATTTGTGGAGGCATCCCTCCGGCTAATGTTTCCACAACACAACATATTCATGGGCGATCATGGCTTACCATAGGGTTCTCATGTCTCAAAAACAACCTTTTTCATACTTTCCATCTTGACAGCCTTCATCTTTCCACCATAGAGAGATATTTTTCATCTCACCTGCATCACCAATATACATAAATTATGAGATATTATCATGAATTTCAAATCTAAAATTTTCTTGTATGTATGTCACCCACAGATTTCCAAATTCCACATTTATTTTCATATATATTATGCACATGAACCAAATTCAAAAGTATGGTACTTTCCTTCACATAGAAGTTTAGCTCAAAATGCAATGGGTGTTCCTTATGGGCTTACAACACTACCATATCCAAGACCCTTTTCTTCCTGCAATTTGAACATTCCTCATCCAAACAAATTGTTAGTTTTCATGCACATTATATTTTCAAAACTATGTATACTAACAGTCCAAGCCATTTTCATATATTCAAGGGTATCGAGAAAAAGGAAATATTATTATTTACACATGCATCCTTTCAACATACCAAATTTTCCAAATGTAACTCAAATATCAGTTGACTTTAATCAGTGTGCCAATATTCATGGCCACATCTATACCTAAGGTACCCTTACATTGGGTTCAAGTTTTCCATACTTATGACAAGCACCTATCCATGGTGTGTTGGAGCTCAACCAACCTCTAAACCATATGGCTTATTCACTTTCATTCACTCTTACAGAAGGACTATGCCTCCTGCTACAGGTTGATCATGATCCCAAATCAGCACATATGAAACTAAAATTTTCTCTTGAATTCACACAAACATTCTTCCTTCATTAGTAACCAGGGTGTCACCACTCATGGCCACCCAAATTTTATTTTCTTTAACACCTCTAAAATTCAATGTAGAGTATTGGAAGGTCCTCCCTCCTTAATGGGAATTCCATGCAATGTGTTAACTATGAGCACATTTATTCCCAATATCCCTATATTGTTCATTGTCTCATGGTACTACTTACTCATGCATTCTCTTGCAAGGGTTATCACTCATCCTTGAATGGCATAGACTTCCTCTTTCTATTATTCATATTGTTCTTCCCAAATATTATCCTGCTTGGGTAGCAATGGCATACCACAACCACTCAAAATTATTTCCATATCATTAAGATAATGAAATCTTTTTAGAAGGGGTTCTTACCAAGTCCCTTCATACCTTGTGTCACACAGACATGAACATGCCTGCTAGCACCCTTTTTCTGATTTTTACCTTGTTAGTAGTTCTCCATGGGATCCCAAAGCCCCTTCAACATTTTTTTAACAACAACATTCTCATATTCATCCTTCTCTTAGAGTTTTCCATCATTGGAAACGATCTTTCATAACAAATCCAATTTCTTTCTACCGATGACATACATCACAAATATATTAGTCGTCATGTAAAAATATTTTTTTTTGTATTATAACATTCTAGTCAATAAAACATTTTTGGATATGTGCTAACATATCTTCATGCAGTTTATCACATTCTTCTTGATTTTTTTCATGAGTGCAACACCAACAATTCTCAATGGTTTCTTCCATCATACAATAATTATCACTATGGTGTAAAAACATTTACTTTCATCAACACACCAGTTTCTCATCCCAGGGAAAACATTATATACAACAAGAAAGGAGTTAATGGCTCTTCCCCTTTTCCAACTCCTTCTAAACAACCTGGGACTTTCAATCCAACTGATTTATTCCAAGGCCTCGTCACCTTTACTTAATACAGCTTAACCAAGCCTATTCATTTAAACATACTCATTGTTTTGTTTTCCTTTGACCAATTGTATTTGTGTTCACAACTATTCTTTTAAGGCTTACAACTCTGTTAAACAATTTAGAGCTTTTAAAGTGAGACACACATTCCCCTTTTTTCTCCTTCTTTGATTCTGCAATATACTCCCTGCTCGTTTCCTTAAGAAACCTTGGTTAGGCTCTCCCTAACCTATTGGATACATCAACATGCTCCAATAGTATACTTTTTGTTCATAATGAATCATGAACTTTTGCATTTTGCACATTACCATTCAGTTGTCAAAATGGTCAACATTCATTTGTTAGTCTTCCACTCATACATTTTGTTTTAGAATGTAATCTAGGATTCTTACATATATTCATATGCTTGCAACCCACTGCTCAATTGCCATCATTCATTAAGGTGGTGACTATGTTCTCCTGACAAAGTCTTCACACAGTTCCTTCACAAGGAAATCCCTCAGCATGAAACTTCCTTATTTCAAATCCATCACTATCTATGATGGTATCAACCTTGAGTCAACTTCATCTTTATCCTTTCAATTGTTTACCAAATATTCCATAAGGAATATGAATTTTCATTATGAATTACATGTGCACATCATCCCAATGTGATTTTATGTACAATGATCCTCTATGTCTGCTTCAACATACCATGTGTCTACTACAGGCACTCCTATAGTTTCTTTTCTATATTGATTGAAAATTATTTAGTTCATGATTGTTCACAATCATGTACACATGGTCCTCGAAGTTGTATTCATGTTGTCTTTTAACATGACAATAGAGTGCCCTTGATCATTTACTCTTTCATCTATTTATACTAGAGTTTCCCAAGGGAATGGAAAACATTCCCCCTCAAGCTATTATTCAAAACAAAGCTTTCATGAATCTTCGGATATAGTCATTCATCCATCCATTGTATTCATTCAATCTGGGAAAGTGCAATTCTTTCCTTACATTTCACTCATACATCATACATGTGCATGTTTTGCATGTTTAACATAATTCATTCATATCTATTTGGTATTAACATTAGTCCTTATATCAAGCAACCTTACGATGCATTAAATCCATGCACTTAGGTATAAATAAACATAGCTAAACATCCATCATGCAAGCTCAGTGCTTGCACCTTTCCCATGTCACTCATACACATGGACATGTCAGACTTCAAGATTCTCCTCTCAAGGATCTTGCTTCCATATTATGAAAAGTCTCATAGAGATACTCAAAACTGTTTTTTTCTCTTTGTTGAGAGCTTGCAGTAATTCACATGATATCCAAATGGCAAGTTTGACAGACATAATCATAACTATGTCCCCCTTTCCATATGAAAACAACCAGTAAGAAGACATTTTTTCCTCAACTAGTATAAAGTTATTCAACAATCAAGAATTACCATATGGGCAATTCCAATAAGGCCCAAGGCAACAAGACAACTTATCAAGCTTCTTTTTCATGCCTCAAACCATTTTTGGTTAACATACTTTTTTATCAAGGGAATCCTTTTCTAGATTCCCTCTCACTACTACTTGAGTATACCAAGACATACCTTATATGGATACAATCCACTTCTAGATGTCATCCTGACCCATTGGTCATCTAGAAGTGTCCCAACACTTCCTTTACCACATTCAAGATCGACATTTCATTAATCCATATACCTTATCCTCATAAGGCACTATGTACTGAACATCATCAACCCTTTACATATGATGTCATAGTCAGATCATCACTAACCATATGATCTATGACGTCGCCATGTTTTAAATTAAATGATAGACTATAATAAGTATAAATGCATGTCATATGCATGTTATTTCTTTTATTTTACAAGGGGAGGATTACCCTAGTAGGAATTTTTTTAGTTATGACAGGCCAAGTAGGATGATCTCACTTACTTTCATAAGGCCTCTAGACATGGAGTCATGTACTCCAAATTCCAAATTCTTCATTTAATTAGTACTTTTAATTATTAGAGGCTTCATAAGTCAACTTTTGTAGGACTGGATATCATTTCCCCAAAGAAATGACAGGATTATTTTTCCATAGTCTAGCATGATTCAATCTCGTTGGGTGAAATCCCAATTGAATTTTAATATGCATCCTTCTCCTCAAAGAACTCATGCAGATAATTTTCATACGACAGTAATAATCTCAACAAGATCATCTTAGCCTTGGTAACTAGTCTTATGACTGGTCTGCAGCCCATCCATGCCTATGTTTGAATCATGCTCTACTAGATGGGGTAGGGTAGGTTTTTCTCTCCCTTAAAGTATTCTAATAAAGAAAACTAATCACTTGACTCTTTCATGAGCCTAAGCAGGCCAAGTGTTGTTTTCCTCTCTGATACCACTTTGTAACAAAACTGATCCCTAAGTATTCTTTTTAGGGATGGGGAATCAAATTTCACTTTCCTTAATTATCTCAAATTGTATTTATGGGATCTCCATCCTCTTATGCTCATCAAGAGATTTCCAACAACTCCTACCCTTCGTGAATCCGAGCTCTGGATTGGGAGTTACTCCGTTCCAAATTTTTTTAGGAATTATTGGTCAAGAGCCACGTGGGTCCATCTCATTCGTATCATCCCAAGTTCCTCGAAGTCCCGAATTTCTTGGTGCTCCTACATCTATTGGTGGAAATCCATCCACTGTTAAATTCAATGGAAGAACAAAATCCTCATTTAACACATAGGATTAAGGAAGTTCGATGTTCGATGCTCAACATTGAATGCCCCTTTTTCTTTCTATGTGCATATCCTCCAGAGTCTCGAAACCCCAAGATTCTACCATGTGCTTCTGGCCTTCAGCCTTTTTAGATTATCTAAGTTACGACACCCAAGCCTTCAAATTTTTGAAGCCTCGATCTCCTGAAGGGACTTTCCTTACCCGTGATGTTGCATTAAATGTAGAAGCAAGGATAAGTGTGTCCTAGACTTCATCCAAATTAACCCCAACGTCCCAACTTTCCTGAAGTTACAAAGTCCCAGTGTCTCAGGTGTCCACCCACTATTAGGCCAAGAGAGTATGTGCCAAGGGGAGGATGAAATGTAGAAAGGAAAATATGACACTTGGCCCCATCAATGGGTGAAATGTGTCACGTTCTAATGGGAACATAGGGTCTATGAAAACCACAAATCAATTTGAAACACGGCATGTCGAACATAGGTCCATGTCACACTGGGTGACATCAACGTGCCACATCACTCTGGTCTGACAGCCTTCCAAGGCCCCTTATATCCCACAATCGATATGTGTCCACATATATCCATAGATTTATGGCCTCCGTTATGTTACAACTTCAACATTCAGGGGTTTGGTTGTGCAATTTCCTTTCTACTCCCGGAGTACGTCAACACCAGATTGAACCCGTTCTAGATCGAATAGTCACGAGAGTTCCCAAATTTCCTTGAGATCGACGATTGTCATTTCTTTGTGACTTCATCATTCGGGGGTTTGGACATGTAGTTCCCATTTTACTCCTAGAGTGGTCAGCGCCAGGCTAACCATGGTATAGATCCGATGGTCATGAGGTATCCTGAAGCATCCTCGGATCGATGGTTCATGTTACTTCATGAATTCGACGTTTACGGATTCTACCCGTTTAACATTCCCTTTATCCCATAGTGGTCAACGTCAGACTGAACGTGATTTAGATCCAACAAACAAAAAAGGTTGCGAAGCATCCTTAAATCTATGACTCTCGTCACTTTGCAAGTCCGACATTCAGGGGTTCTACCCACTTAATACTCATTTAATTCCAAAGGAGGACTTCGTCAAAGTGCTTATACACAAATTCTTCCACTCGTGGGTAAGACGGTTAGGGGGAGTGACGCAAACGCATCACCCAGGCACGTCCACTCACAAGACCTCCTCCTTATCTCAGCCCAAATAACTAAAACACTCTTATAATTCCCTATCGGGAATTTTCCACACCCACAACAGTTCTCCAAAATATCTCCCTTAACGACCAGGAAATCGGACTTCACGATTTCGCGAATCCTAATACTAAATTTTTCGGGACTTACCTTTTCCCAAACCCTGATACAGTATGCCACCTGTCCTCCACTAATTCCTCTGTGGCCCCGCACTGTTAACCTATTGGGAAATCGTGTTTCGAAGTTTCACGATTTTTGATGCAACGTTTTCTTAGTATTCAGGATCCCCGATATCCCGAACCCCGACTCCTCTTGGATCTTCTGATGTGTGTCCACCCTAAGATCCACAGCTAGAACTTCATTGATGTTTCGAGACTTGAAAGGTCTCAGGTTTTGACTTCGAAAGTTCAGAAACGCAGATGGACTCTCAATCCCTGCCACCTGTCCCAACAGATGGACGGTTCTGCGCTCGTCAGGATTTCGAGACTTTTGATGTCCCGATTCTCACGACCTCAGGAACTCCGATGACCAAAACCCTGATGTATTCTCAGGGATTTCCATCTGCTCACAGGAACTTAAATCCTGTGTAATTTCGGTCGAACCGGACGGTTGACGGTTAACTAACCAGCAATCCAACGACTCATGACCCCTTGAACTTTGACTCCGAACGTGGCCGTAACCTCCTCGCTTCTTTTGCAGATCCAATGGCTGGGGGGATTTCACCAATCCTCTCCACAATATCCTAACCGTCTATGTTCCTCTTGGATGTCTTCTACAGGTGAACCCAATATTTCTTTATGAAAACTGGTCCTCCTGCGCGTAACTTTGCAGCACCTGTTCAAACATTCCACGGCATAGACTCTCTGTGCTTCTTCTCGATGAACTTAAAAACCTTATCCCTCCTGATATTTCTCACACTTTCGACCTCAAAGAGGGTCCTTGCACGCACTCCTTGCCACAGTTCTCAAACATCTCCAAGTGTTGAGTTCTCTCGACTCTGTGCACACCTGCAGCAGCAGTCCTTCAAAGCTTCTACTCAGATTGACAACGGAGACCTTCCCTTGGCCTGTGCCCTCCTGGAACGTCTCCAGTAACCCAATTTCACTTCTGGGTGAACGAGAACAAGAGTTAAACTACCTGAGCCTCCGTCAACGCACTCCTTGCGGACGTTTTCGACTGCACTCCTTGCAGAAATCCTCACTCAGATAAAGAAACAATTGAAACTCATTTGTTCTTCCTCTCAGATTTCAAACTCACACATGAAATCACATACACAGCTATAAAACAATTGCATAACAGGAAAACAAACACTCATGAGCACATCATTAACATCAACACACAGAGAACAGACACAAAACCATGGATTTGAATCAACTTCTTCTATTAATTCAAGATCTATACATGGATGTTCTTCTACAACTCTCTGCTATTCTCCCTGGGCTCTTCCTACTTCAATAATCATGCCTTCTATGTTACAATGTACAATGAGGGTGTCTATATCTGTTTTCCCTCCTTCTTTCTAAAACTGTCTAATTTATGAATTCAAGTCTATCTACTTGCATTAACTAGTTTAATTGCCTCCTATCTACTTTAGACGGGAGAAGGGCGCTCAAGCTCTGATTACATTATACCAAGGCGCCTTCATTAAATGGCTTCATTAAATATTTTCACATCAATTTCAAGGGAAAATTAAAAAATTTGGTTGGGTCTACCCAGCTGTCCTTTATCTTTCGCACTGGCTCGCTTGATGTGAGGGATGCTCCTGCATCATACTCCCTCGCTTGAAAATTTTCATGGGCTCCTGTCCATGAGCTCCTGCACAATATATCCATGCTTCTTTATCTTTGCTTCAGTCTCCCAGCTAGCATCTTCCACTGGATGTCCCTTCCATTTGACCAGATACTCATAGTATTCCTTCCTCCTGGTCTTCTTACTGACTCTCTTGTCCAATATGCTTTCCATTTGCGACTTCTCTACAACTGGCATCTTCTTCTGCCATTGAACCCTTGGTTGTTCACCTTTTTCTCCTGCTTACTCAGCTTTGTATATATATAAATCTACGACATTGAATGTCGGAGATATTTCGATCCCATCCGGTAACTCGATCTCATAAGCATTTTCCCCCAATTTCTTCAAGACCTTGCATGGCCCAATTTTCTTCAATTTCAATTTATTGTATGTTCCCCTCGGAAACCTCTCTTTCCTCAAATGTGCCAAAACTAATTCACCAACCTCGAACTGAAGTTGTCTCTTCCACTGGTCGGCTCTGCGCTTATATTCTTGACTTGAATCTAGCAGTCGTTGCTTCACCTGGTTGTGAAGTTCTTTCATCGCCTCTGCGAACTCTTCAGCACTTGTGCTCCTAGTTGAAGTCTGTTCTGAATCCCTTAATTTAGAAACTCCTCTCGGCTGCATGCCATACACAATATGAAATGGACTTTGGCCTGTGCTCCTATTCACTGAGTCATTATATGAGAACTCTGCCTGTGGAAATATACGATCCCACTGGCTGTGTTTCTCTATCACCAATCTTCTCAGAAAGTCTCCCAGACTTCTGTTCACCACTTATGTTTTTCCATCTATCTGAGGATGATAGGAAGAACTAAACATCAAGTTAGTTCCCATCTTTTTCCACAGTGTCCTCCAGAAATGTCCCACGAACTTTGTATCTCTGTCCAAAACTATACTTTTGGGTAAGCCTTGAAGTCGAACGACCTCTTTGAAAAACAGATTTGCGATGTGAGTCACATCACTGGTTTTCTGGCATGGGATAAAATGTGCCATCTTGGAAAACCTATCCACTACCACAAAGACTGAATCAAATCCTCTTTGCGTCCTTGGCAATCCCAATATGAAATCCATGTTGATTTCATCCCACGGCCTCTCGGGTATGGGTAATGGTTGATATAATCCTGCATTTTGCATTCTTCCCTTTGAATGCTAGCAAATCCTGCATCTATTCACAAACCGCTTTACCTCTGACCGCATCCTTGGCCAAAAGTATGACTCGCTCAGCTTCGCGAATGTCTTATCATGACCGAAGTGTCCGACCAATCCTCCGTTGTGTTTCTCCTTTAATAGATTCTCCCTCATGGAGCAATTTGGAATACACAATTGATTTCCCTTGAACAACAATCCTTCCTGGATCACATAATCTATCCACTGGCTTCTGTCTCTGAGAACTGGGTTATCAACTGCTTCATACGCCTCCTTAAAGTCCTGATCATTTGCATACATGTCCCTGATATCATCAAAGCCTAACGTCCTGACTTTGAACTCCTGCATCGGCAAACACTTCCTGCTCAAAGCATCAGCAACTTTGTTAGCAGTACCAGAAATATGTTTTATCACAAAAGTGAAATTCTGCATGTATTCAACCCACTTAACATGCCTCTGATTCAACTTCTCCTATTGAGTCACAAATTGTAATGCATGGTTATCACTATATAAAACAAATTCCTTTGGAATCAAATAGTTCCTCCATTTTTTCAGTGCCTGTATGATGGCATAGAATTCCTTATCATACGTGGAGTACTTTTCTTTTGACTCATTCATCTTCTCGCTGAAATATTCAATCGGTCTGTCCTCCTGACTCAAGACCGCTCCTATGGCAAACCCGCTTGCGTCACATTTTACTTGAAATGTCTTTTGGAAATCCGGCAACACCAAAACCGGTTGTTCCGTGATCTTTCGTTTCAACAATTTGAAACTTTTCTCAGCCTCTTCAGTCCAGTGAAAATATTTATGTCTTTTCTTCACTGTGTCCATCATCGCTACGCTAATCCCACTGAAATTTCTAATGAATTTTTGGTAGAAACTAGCCAATCCATGAAAACTCCTCACCTCAAAAATATTTCTCGGTGATGGCCGAATTTTAATTACCTCCACCTTATCTGGATCCATCTTCAACTCATTTGCCGAAATAACAAATCCCAAGTAAATGATTTATGTCTTCATGAATGAGGACTTATTTATGTTAATCAACAACTTCTCTTGTTGTAACTTCTTCATTACTGTAGCTAAATGCTTTAGATGTTCTGCCTTTGTTCTGCTGAAAATTAATATGTCATCTAGATACACAATGACAAACTTCTCGATGAATTCCCTCAGGACTTCATTCATCAACCTCATAAAGGTACTCGGCACATTTGTCAACCCAAACGACATGACAATCCATTCATACAAACCTTCGTTTGTCTTGAATGTTTTCTTCCATTCATCACCTTCTCTCATGCGAATCTGGTGATATCCACTCTTCAGATGAACCTTTGAAAAGTATTTTGCTCCGCTCAAGAAATCCATTAAATCATCCATCCGTGGAAATGGAAATCTATACCTAATGCTTATCTTGTTGATGGCTCTTGAGTCGGTACACATTATCCAACCTCCATCTTTTTTTGGACTGAGTACCATTGGAACGGCACACAGGCTCAAACTTTCCCTAACCAATCCTTTGTCCAGCAGCTCCTGGACCTGCTTCTTGACCTCTTCATTTTCTTGCGGCGTCAACCTATACGCGGATTTGTTTGGAAAAATAGCTCCTGATATGAGGTGTATACGATGATTCACACTCCTCATCGGTGGCAACGAACGAGGTAATTCGTCCACCACGATGTCAGCGAACTCTTCTAGTAGTTCCTGAATTTCTCCTAGCAAATTGTCTACTTTCGTGCTAGTCAAAACGATTCTTGGTTTCCTAACCACAAAGAATTGTGGATCTTCTTTCTTCTTAACCTCAGTAAGAAGTTCCTTCCCACTCATGAGAAGTACTGTGTTTCTTACTTCTGGCTTCACCTCTTTATCCTTTATCGAAAGCAACATGTGTGTCCTCCCATTATTCTCCAGGGTGTATGTATTCATCCTCCCATCATGAATCACATTTCTATCATACTGCCATGGTATACCCAGTAATAAATGATATACATCCATAGGAATAACATCACAGAGTACTTTATCATTATACCCTCCTATTTTGAATTCAACTAAACACTGTTTAGTGACATTTACCTGATGTCCCTTCTATAGACATGAAACTCTGTATGGACTCGGGTGATCAGTTGTCTCCAGCTCCAGCTTCTCTACCATCTCAGTCGAAACGAGATTATATGTGCTACCGCTGTCCATGATAACCTTACATACCCTGTCCTTGGTTTTGCAAGCAGTTATGAAAATTCTGGCTCTTTGAGCTGATTCCTCCACCTCCTTCTCGGGTGTTAAGAGAATCTTACGCATCATCAATGACCTTTCGTCTTCTGCATATTCTTCTTCAAAATCTCTCCCCTGTGCCTCGGCGATGTGAGATTCTCCTCCACCCTTCTTTTTATCTGGACAGTTGAATGACTTGTGCCAATTTTTTCCACCCGTGAAGCATGTGATTACTCCACCTCTTCCTCTTCCTCTACCTCTGGTACGAGGAAACATGTTATTATCAGTGTATCCTCCTCTCTTCTCTGTATGTTTCCATCTCTATTCAGCATGCTAGCCTCACTGTGAACTTCCACCTCTCTCGGTTCTAGTCTGAGGCTTTTTCCAGTCGTCCTTGGGCTTCTGGTATTTATCTTGGGCAACCAATTTGCCTTTGGACTGACTCCTGCCTCAGCCTCGCTGACCTTGCTTACGACTCAGCTTCTCTTCATCTTTCAAAGCCATTTGATAGGCATCCTCCACCATTCGTATGGTTTCCATACTCATCTCGTCCTAGATATCGTATCTCAGGCCATTCATATACCTGGAAACTTTCTCATCATCGCTCTCCCGATGACCTGCCCTGATGTTTAGTCGATAGAATTCCTCCGTGTATTATTTTACTGTCATTAGCGTCTTTCTTAGGTTTTGCATCCTCTTGAACAGAGTGATTTGATAATCTCTGGGGATGAACTTTGCCTTCATCTTTGCAATCATTCGTTCCCAACTTTTAATTTTTTGCTTGCCCTTGCAGCGTCTATCTACTTGTAGCTCATCCCACCATAATGTTGTGTGTCCCTTCAATATCGTGACAACATGCCTAACTTTCTTGTCCTCTTCAACATCTTCATAATCGAAGTATGTATCCAGAGCTCTAATCCAACCTAGAAGTTCTTCTGCATCCAGATTCCCCTCATAAACTGGAATGTCCATCTTCGTTTTTGCACCCATCCATGCAATAGATTTGATTAGACGTTCATTGGCTGCATCCTCAACTGCAACTTCTTCCCCATGTTCAGCTTCAACTTCACCCTATGAATCGCTAAGATCCCCCACACTGGCTGTGTGTCTTTGCGCTGTCTCCATATCTTCGAGTCTAGCTCATAGATCACGAATCTCTCTTTCCATTTCTAGATTTTGCGCTTGCCTACCCCTTCTCTTCGGGTTTTCTCTTTCCTCTGGATCGGGTGACTGTCTATCCCATCTCCTTGGCGGCATGGTGAACTTCCTTCTTCTCTGCTACAGAAAGCAAAGAAATTTTCTTGCTCTCATACCACTTGACGTGTATCAGAGTGCTTCTTACCTCTTCATGCTTCCCTTGCCTGAAATATACAGAGAAGAATCTGCTCTGATACCACTTGACACAGACGCGTCATCAAAGCACGTCCGATCACAGGACCTCCTCCTTATCTCGTCCTGAAGAACTGAAACTCTCTTCTAATTCCCTATCGGGAATTTTCCACACCCACAACAGTTCTCCAAAAGATCTCCCTTAATGATCGGGAAATCGAACTTCGCGATTTCGCGAATCCTAATGCTAAATTTTTTGGGACTTACCTTTTCCCAAACACCGATACGGTATGCTACCTGTCCTCCACTAATTCCTCTGTGGACCCGCACTGTTAGCCTATCGGTAAATCTCATTTCAGAGTTTCACGATTTCTGATGCAACGTTTTCTTAGTATTCAGGATCCCTGATATCCCGAACCCCAAATCCTCTCGGATCTTCTAACGTGTGTCTACCCTAAGATCCATGGCTAGAACTTCATCGGTGTTTCAAGACTTGAAAGGTCTTGGGTTTTGACTTCGGAAGTTCCAAAACGTCGATGGACTCTCGATCCCTACCACCTGTCCCAAAATATGGACGGGTCTGCGCTCGTCGAGATTTCGAGACTTTTGATGTCCCGATTCTCACGACCTCAGGAACTTCGATGAAAAAAACCCTGATGTATTCTCAGGGGTTTCCCTCTTCTCACGAGAACTTAAATCCTGTGTAATTCCGATCGAACCGGATGGTTGACGGTTAACTAACCAGCGATCCAACGGCTCACGACCCCTTGAACTTTGACTCTGAACATGGACGTAACCTCCTCACTTATTTTGCAGATCCAATGGCTGGTGGGATTTCACTAATCCTCTCCACAAGATCCTAACCATTTATCTTCCTCTTGGATGTCTTCTACGTGTGAACCCAGTATTTCTTTATGAAAACAGGTCCTCCTGCGTGTAACTTTGCAACACCTATTCAAACATTCCACGGTACGGACTCTCTGTGCTTCTTCTCGACGAACTTAAAAACCTTATCCCTCCTGATCTTTCTCACACTTTCCACCTCAAAAAGGGTCCTTGCATGCACTCCTTGCGGCAGTTCTCAAACATCTCCAAGTGTTGAGTTCTCTCAACTCTGCACACACCTGCAGCAGCAGTCCTTCAAAGCTTCTACTCAGACTGACAACAGAGACTTTCCCTTGGCCTGTGCCCTCCTGGCACGGCTCCAGTAACCAAATTTCACTTCTGGGTGAACGAGAACAAGAGTTAAACTACCTGAGCCTCCATCAATGCACTCCTTGCGGACGTTTTCGACTGCACTCCTTGCAGGAATCCTCACTCAGATAGAGAAACAATTGAAACTCATTTTTTCTTCCTCTTAGATTTCAAACTCACACATGAAATCACATACACATCTATAAAACAATTGCATAACAGGAAAAAAAAAACTCATGAGCACATCATTAACATCAACACACAGAGAACAGACACAAAACCATGGATTTGAATCAACTTCTTCTATTAATTCAAGATCTATACATGGATGTTCTTCTACAGCTCTCTGTTATTCTCCCTGGGCTCTGCCTACTTCAATAATCATGCCTTCTATGTTACAATGTACAATGAGGGTGTCTATATCCATTTTCCCTCCTTCTTTCTAAAACTGTCTAATCTATGAATTCAAGTCTATCTACTTGCATTAACTAGTTTAATTGCCTCCTATCTACTTCAGACAGGAGCGGGGTGCTCAAGGTCTGATTACATTATACCAAGGCGCCTTCATTAAATGGCTTCATTAAAGATTTGCACATCAATTTCAAGGGAAAATTCAAAAATTTGGCTGGGTCTGCCCAGCTATCCTTTGTCTTCCGTGCTGGCTCGCTTGACGTGAGGGATGCTCCTGCATCAGGGAGCTCTCAATGGACTCCCCGGATCCACAACTCACATTAATTCGCAACTCTGACATTCGAGGGTTTTGGTGTTATGACACCTTTATTCTCCTGAAGCGGTTAACGTTGGACCAACCACAACATAGATCCATCATTCAAGGAAGATCCCGAGGATCATTGGATATATGGATCGCATTACTTCGTGATTTCGTTAAGTGGGGCATGTTGTAATGGTGGGAAAACTCCCACTGTCATGGTTAAGGGAACCTCTATATGTCATTCAACCTCATCAGTGACTGCGCTAGAAGGTTACCGTTGGTTGGTTTCAAAGGTTTGTAAATTCATAGCATCTCGGAACTCCACACTCCTAGAAGTCTAAAGCCAAAATATCTTATCTCCTCCTGAACCTAGTGAAGGGTTCTAAGGTCCAGGTCATGTGGAACATTATAAATCTCCAAAGACTACACTTATATTTCTTAGCCAAGATTTGGTCAAGGTCATGCGCATTATACCATGGTCTCTTGGGCTACTAGTTTGAAGGGAGCACCTCCCATTTACAGAACTTAAATTCTAAAACAAGGAAAGGAACATTTCGAGGGATCAATGAGACTAAAATGTTCCAAGAAATTCTACCTCGACTCTTACCCTGCGATACCAATCCTTGGGAAAACACCTTGAGGATTTTCCATCCATCCCAGAGGCCAAAATTGTCACCTTACAACCATTCAAATGTAATGGATTACAGAAGGATAGTAAGCATTATTACCATTAATTTCACGTGAGGCACAATTTATCAAAATCACAAACATTTAAATCATGCATTCCAAATTAAGTGCATAGGGTATATGAAGTACTTATCTATTAAAATTTCCATCCAACCAACTGACTATGGGTGTTCACCTTTCCACCCAACCATTGGCTCAGAGGAATTCATTCTTTTTCTCTAGCCACCCCTGTGCCAAGCCATGATATCACTAGGGAAATTTTGTAGTTTCTTAGAGATTCTTTCTCTATCGCATCCTCTGCGAGGTTTATCAGATTCTCCCTCAACATCAAGATCTCTAACTCCTGTGCAGGTCAGGTTTTCTAGGCTCTCTCCAGTAATGAGATCAAGTTTCTCTTTTATTTCTTCTTCTTTGCATATCTAAGTCACAGAACCTTTTGGGCATGGTCTCCTTCCTGTCTAGAGAGCCTCACATGCTCTATCCTTCTTAATTGTATCCTTCTTCTCTTACACTCCCTCTCCTTTTCTCCAAGGATGTTTTGGACCTTTCTTATTCCTTCTTTTAGAAGGAACTTGGGTTAGTCTAGGCCTGCAGGAAAACTGCACTCAGTGGTACTTCGGGCTGACATTTTTATGCCTCTTTAGTCAGACTCTCCATGTTATCATTCATTGTGGTAGTTGATTGTTCAACCACCAGTCCTTTTCTCATTAACTGATTTTTCCTCTAGTGATATCATGGTCAGTACTTTAAGGCTTCATCCCCATAGTCAGTTATTGGCAATCGAAACAATAATACATTTACATTGTTCACATGCCATAACATGGTGATCATAATTAATGATTAATTACAAGTTAGGGGAAACAAGGGTGTTACATAAGGACATCAAAAGGTACCAAGATGAAAATTTGAAAATTGGAGGACTTATTTTGATCCCTCACACACATAATCTCTTCAATTTAGAATTCAAGCAGGGATTCCCTAGACCCTAGACTCAAAGCCTCATTGTCACTATTTTTAAAAGTGGGGATAAAAATAATCCCTCTAATTATAGAAAGATTATGATTATCCCACTTTTATCCAATCTATATGGAAATATTTTGGGAAATAAGATAAACATATGGTTAGAAATATACATAAAAAGAGTTTAATGCCTAACCAGTTTTATAGGTTATCATTCAACCATGGAACACCTTGTAACATTTAGGATCATAACGCAGGAGTTTCACAACAATTAAATAAATATCCTTTATTTTTTCATTGAATTTAGAAAATCTTTTCACACTGTGCCTAGGAACAACCTTTGGAATATGTTAGAAGAGATAAATATTTTGACACTATGCTTAGGACCAACCTTTGGAATATGTTAGAAGAGCTAAAAATTTTCTTCGGGATAAGATTTGTTGTGGTAAGGATGTATGATAATGTTATTTCCAAGTTTAGGAGCACTAAGGGTTGGTAAAAAGAAATTGAATGCAATATATTAGTCAAGAAAGGATATCCCCTATCCCTTACCCTTTTTGGCATTTACATTGACAATTTGGAAGGTTTTCTTGAAGTTGTAGGTTGTGTTGGACCAACTCTTGCTAGTATAATCATCATCCTTCTTATCCATCTCTATGATATTTTTCTTGTGAAAAGGAATCCCTATGACCTCAATAAGTAGCTTATAATTCTCAAGGACTTCTTCTCTAGTACATGAATGATTGTGAACACTCACAAAATGAAGGTTACAAAAATTAAATCCAATAAGATCACCTATGATACATTTGTATGTGACAATAATACATTGGAGGAAGTTCCTTCATACATGTATCCTCGAATCGATACTCATGACAAGCTCAATTGGAACTATAGCATTGAGAAATATTATTATGGGCTTGAAAATAACTGTAAATTAGCATACATTTGGCTATAGGATATGAAAAAGATTCTCTTTGAGAAATGTGTCACTCCTACTATCTTGTATGGATGTGAATTTTGGGGATGAATTATCTCTCTAGAATCATGGATAAAGATAGATCATATACATAAGAATTTTTAATTTATAATATCAAAATTAAAGGTAATACACACTATCCTATCCTCCTCATAGAAGCTAGGATTTCCCCCATTGAGAGCACAATTATGATTAGGTACTTAATTTAAAAGAACAAGATAAAAAACATGGATAAAAGGATTCTCCCCAAAACTACTTTAGACTCTAGGTAAAATCACCAACGACTCAAGATGGGATGGCATAATGATGTGAAGTCTTGGATAAATCATTGGGGAATAAAAGAAGAACTTATTATGAACAATACCAGTGATATTATAAATATTGTTCAAGACAAATTTAAGGAGAATCTATGGTGTAATAAAGAGTTAGAGGATAAAATAAAATTAAGATATTCTAAGGAGGAGGTTAACCCTAATCTTGAAGATCAAAAGTATGTGTGTGTTTTGACTAGCCTTAAAAAGAGAATCAATATTGCTAAAATTAGAACTAATTCTCATGAACTACATAGTGACAGTGGACATTAGGAAATCCCTAGAACACCATGCCATGAAACAATACATCATCTTTGTGACACAAATAATCTTGGATATGAAAATCACTTTATCCTAGAGTACCCTTATTATACCCAAATTATATTTCAATTTTAAATATATGTCATAATATTGACCTTCCTAACCTTCTAAGTCAACAACACTATAGTGAACTTGGATGATTCTCCTCATTCCTTTTTATCATCGAAATAACATTATAAAGAAATATAAGAAACCTCTTACCTTTCTTAAGGTCTAGTAGACCAATGTTGGTCTCAATGGATGTTAACCATCATCATCATCATATTTCAATATCTTCAAACAACCTGAGTTGGCCTAATGGTTAAAAACATGTATTGCCTCCATGGAGATCACAAGTTGAAATCCAAAAGGGGAAGGTTATGTATACCTCCATAGACTTTAGCAGTTAAATCCTTTTATTGACGGGGTTCCTTGTCCCACAAACAGGGGAGTCTCATGCCACAATTTTGTGTCAATCTTGGTCGTGACCTTGAAAAGTAGATTATATATATATAGTATACGTTATGGTAACACGTGGCTCACCCTCTCTATGTTTTTCTCTAGATTATGGTTTGGGTCTAGGTTCGAGTCTTGGGTCCACCCTGCAAGACCCTCTTCCACTGGGAAAAAAGTTGGAGACTCCAAGTTTGTCATTCCTCGGAGTCCTTCCCCATGTGGAATGGTCGCATGATCATTTTCTCTCAAGCAAAACTCTGGTAGAATACTTTACTATTTTTGGTTCGATGAATTTAAACCCTTTGTCTCATTCGGGCAGTAGGTTTAGATTTATTTTTATGCATCCCTCCTCTAATTCTAGTCAGGGGCCATAAGAGAGGTTGATGACCATTTTTCCTATTGGAAGCATTCCTTCATGTGCCAACAATAGTGGTGTTTTGCAAGATCCAACTTGCTTCATAGAATATTTATTGGAAGAGAAACCAAGTTGTGAAAAATAAGAAGGGTGAGGGATTGAGATCTCCCTCCCCGAGATTGGCTTGAATAGTGTTTCGGCTTCAAGGAAAAAATACCTAGTTGTTGGTGGCTCTCATGTGTCAAAAAAATGAAAGAAGTATAATTGTATAAAGACAACTAGCGAAGCAATTAAATTGGTACTGGGGAAAGATATTTTGATTCCAGGGAGGTCAATATGGTGTCTACAATGGTGGTTTGGAGGTAAAGAGGTAGGCGATTTAGCCTCAACACCCTAAAAGAATGGGTAGACAACTCTTGGTCATAAAAACATTCACCACTCCCCACAGTAAAAAACCTTGCAAAGGGTTGGTTTATTATAAAATTTTCAAAGGAAAAGGATGTAAATTGGGTCCTCAAAGAACTGTGGAAAATTGACTGCACGTCGGTTTTGCTGAAAAAATAGTCCTCCATGTTCGATGCTAGCAAAGAAAAAAATGGATGTCGTTCCAATCTGGGTTTGTCTACCCAAGATACTTGTAACAGTTTGGACCAATCGGGGTTTCAAGGAGCTGGTAAATGTATTTCATACTTTCATTGATACAATCATGTACTTTTCCACAACATGGAAGATGCCACTGGCCTGGATTCTAGTATTACTAAATATAAGGAAAGGGATACAAAAATAAATGGATTATCTCTTGGAAGACAAGCATTATCTCCAGATGTTGGAATATGAAGGTATACCATTTTGGTGTCATCGTTGCCATATGCATGTTCATAATGCAAGCCAATGATCATTTCCTTTTAATGGCTAAGGTGGAGGGAGCCAAAGATGGACACTAAGGAAAGAGCAGTGACTCGGGTAGAGATGGATATCTCTTCCCCTTTAAGAATTTGGGGTAGAGCGGAGGAATATCACGAGATTTCTACGCAAAATGAAGAAACAAATGCAAGAACCAAATGAAAATTCCTTTCGTCTTTAATGGTATATCCATCTACAAGTGAAGAGTTAGAACAATCATCAACAGTGAAGTTGATGCCTCAAGCTTTCCTTCATGGTATCTATTCTCAATTGGGTATGTATTTCTCTCCTCCTCTGTTTATTAATAATTTGACGAATGCATTAACTCTATTGGGAAATAATTGACTAGTGTCCCTCGAAAACATTCCTTCCTCCCCAGGAGATATGGTTTTTTCCTCTTTCTCGTCGTCTGATTCGTCACTAGGCCACTACTCCCTTTCCTTGAGAAAATCGATTTCCACTCCCCAAAATTCTTTGATAGAGTCAGAATCCTCCAGGGACTCAAAGGAGTAAGTGGTTTCTTATGATCTCCAGAACAGACACACTCATGTTTCAGGATCCATTGGTAGGACGGTGGAGGGATTGGGAAAAAATCCAATTCTTCCTCGTGGAGGAAAAGGGAGAGGATGACAATCTCATCTATCTAAGGAGAAAAATAGGGCCTTGATAGACACATAAACAAGAAAAAAACTATCCATATTTCGGGCACTTAGAGAATCGAATGCCTCGGAAGAGGATTCCTAATGAAGCTTCTATATTTCAATTTTACGGTTGTGGTGAGCCCCTCCAAAAAATTGATTCTCCATCGATTGTTGGATTCAAATCATCCTTGCATTATTTTCCTCCAAGAAAATTTGGGAAGTGAAGAAACAATCATACCACTCCTAGAGTCTCTTTTAAATTAGTGGAGGTTTATAGGATCATATGAAAAAGGAAGAAAATTGGGTATAAACATTGGTTGAAATTCCCACTCAGTAAAGATCCTAAATTCTTGGGGTTTTGACTCTAGTCTAGGGATGAAAAATAGTCTCGCGGAATTTAGGAAGAGATATAATGGTGATAAATTTCTATGAGCCTTTCCTAGAATGAATACATTTCTATGAGTCTCTTCTCAATAAATCATTTTTTAAGGATGATTACCTTATCTTGGGAGGAGATCTAAATTTATATTTTGGGATAATAGAATCCTAGTTTCTAAAATCCATTCCAGACCCCCTTCCAAGATTTTCATTTCACATATTAGGGGAAAATGAATTGGTAGATGTCGCACTAATAAATCTTAGGCCTACCTAGAGAAATAAGAGGACAGTGGATGATCATATTCTTTAAAGAATTGATCATTTTTTATTAGCATAATTTTTTTTGGAGCTCCCTTTGCAGTTAAGACAGTGTGTGGGCAATGGAGGTGAATCTGATCACTTCTTGGTTTTATTGTAATTGGTTGGAGGAATAAACAAACCAACCATCCCCTTTAAATTAAATGAGTTTTGGTTGAAGGAGGAGAGCCACCAAAATCTGGTTAAAGACCACTAGGTACCCTTTTCCCACAATGTCAACATTCCACTTTCAATTTAGTTTGTAGAAAATCTTAAAAGGATTAAAAAATAATTAGTTGAATGGGAATGAGAAAACAAAATTGATTGATGAACAAGAACTAAAGGATATAGAATCTCTCTTACATGAATTCTATTATTCAGAAGGTGGAGGGTATTTAAATAAGGAAACAAAAGAATCTCTACAAACCCTCAAGAAGAGAAATATACAAATGTCGGAAGAAAGAGAAGAAGGTTGGATACTAAAAATTCATGCCTTGTGGTTGCAGAGTGGGGATGAAAACAAAAAAAAGTTCAGGTCTATGCAAAGGGAAGAAAACTCTCAAACATTATCTGGATTTTATCTGTCTGTTTATTTGACTCTTCAGGTAGATATGTCTCATCTTTGTATGGACTAACCCATCTTGGGAAATACCATTTCCAAATCTTGTTCAAGGAGGAAGCAGGAGACCCCATTGCAAATGTTGTTAGAATGGCCCTCCATTTTACAATCTTTTCAAATGAAGTGAATAATAGGGAGCTTATGATAGAGGTCACGAAAGAAGAATTGAAGGAGGTTCTTCATAGTTTCTAGAAGGACAAGAGCATGGGCCATGATGGCTAGACTATTGAATTCTTCTTAGGTTTCTATGAGCTCATTGGTATGGACATTCTGAAAGTGGTATAATAATCCCACTCTCAAGGCCACATGCATTCCCCCCTAAATGCCACTTTTAAGGCTCTAATTCCCAAGTCAGATAACCCCACTTCTATAGAAGACTTTAGACCAATTTCTTTGTGAAATTTTATTTATGAATTTGTAGCTAAAGTAATTGAACAAAGAATGAATTCTATTCTATCATAAAAAAATTATAGAGAGCAATTTGGATTTCTAGAAGGAAGGAAGATTCATGAATCTATAGTGGTTTCTCAAGAATCTCTATATAGCATAAAAACAAAAAATGTCTAAGGTGTTTTGCTAAAAATTGATCTTTCAAAGGCATATGATAGAGTCAGATGGTTATACATCAAACTCTTATTAACACACCTTGGATTTGAGGTGCCTTTCATCAATTGGGTAATGAGTTGTGTTTCAATTGTTTCCTTGGCGATTCTTATTAATGGGGAAACCTCAAGATTTTTAAATTATGAGTGTGTACTTAGACATGGATGTCCCCTCTTCCCTCTCCTGTTTATTTTGGTAGAAGAATGTATAAGAAGAGAAATCGAAAGTGCAAAGGCCCAGGGGGAGTTTCATAGAATAACCATCACCCTTACTCTTCGACTACACACCTACTATTTGTGGACAATGTTCTGATATTCTACAATGGTCTAAGGGGGATGTCGAAAATATGGCATCAATTTTGGAGCTATTCGGATGGGCAACATGAATGAAAATAAATGAGAGAATCTCTGCAATATAGATTTGCAAATGGGATATGATTTCAGTCCCAAATATGCTAGGAGGATGGGGATTAAAGAATATTTTCATGTTCTCAAAACCTATGGCTACAAAATCTAGTTGGAGGTTGATCTCTACACAAAACATTTTGACTAAGATGATCACTCATAAATATATCTACCCTTTGTCTCTGAGGAATGGAAAAGGGATCCATTAAAATAATGCTCAAATTTCCCAATCATTTGGAAGGTGGCCATAAAGTATTTCATGTTTATTTGAGAAGGACTAGCATGGATAATTTGGGTGGACATTAAGGATCGCATTGGAATTGATGCATGGCTAGGAAGTGGTGAGAATCATCTTCTCCCTCAAGATTTGATACAAAAGATAAATACTCAAGCATTTCACTTCCTTAGAAAAATTATTGATCCAATCCATGCAAACATTTTGAGTCAGGAATGGAAGGGAGCACAACTTCTTGGATGACAAGGAGGCCACTCAGATTCTTGGCTATCTTTCAGGAGTGCACTCAAAAGATCCCACATTTAGATCACAGAGAGAGAAGATGAATTAGTTTGGAAACATGCTCCACACAGAGCATATACTCCAAAATTGAGCTACATTCAAATTAACATAGACATGCTTCAGAGGGAGCCAATATGGTGGTGGTGTAGTTTGTGGAAAGTGAAATACCCACAAAAATTCCCCATCTTCATGTGTTGTCTAATTGCAAACAAGGTCACTAACTAGAACATAATGAAGAAAGGGAATTTAGAAGGTTTGGGATGGTGTTGTTGAAATGTACACTTGACACTGAGAGGGGCGCGTGAATCAGTGTCAGAAAACTTTGGACAATTTTTCACTTTTCATAAATTAATTGAACAACATATATTTATTTCAATTTCTCAACCAATATATAAAAGAATAAATATTTTATTTATTTATTTAACTTGAATGAATACATAAGATTAATCTTCATCTTCAAACAATTATGAGAGACCTAGCTCTCTGTTACAAGACCCAACTTGTAGTTCTCAGATCCAAGTGAGAGATGATGAATACATTCCTCATAACAAGTCCTAGCTTGTTGATCTCAGATCCAACCGAGATGTGAGGAATCCAATCCTCATACAAGACCCAGCTTGTAAACAGGAACCAACCTGATTGAATGAACAATCATTCAATCCATTATAAATAAACACATATACTTCAACAAATTCAACTTCATCTTTTGTTCACCGTACTTATTTGTTTATTTAGTCTCCCAATAGGTATGAGTTTGAAGCATTATGTCCCTTTGTTTGAAGCATTACACCTCTTCATTTGAATTAATAATAATAATTTCTATTATCATTATTATCAAATGTTAATAGTTTGATTTAAAGACTTCAAAACCCTTGTTTTGCATTTATTCTGTTAAGTCATAAAGCGATGGTGACTGCTTGCTATTAGTTAACACCTTCTCCTAAGTTATCCTTCCACTATGCTTGATCAACGGTTGAGAACACTCCCAAAGTAGATCAACGGTTAGCATTACTTTGTCATTTACGCTTACTCTATCCTTCCACTGTACTTGATCAATGGTCGAGAATTATCTCGAATTAGATCAACGATTAGAATTACTTCATAATTTATGCTTACTCTATCCTTCTAGTGTACTTAATCAACGGTTGAGAATGCTCTCAAATTAGATCAATGATTAGCATTACTTCGTGATTTATGATTACTCTATCCTTCCAATGTACTTGATCAACAATTGAGAGAACCCGAAAGATTTTAGATCAATGACTATCATTAAATTTGGCCTTCAATGCTTCAGGTATTTGATGATAGTAGAAATTGGATATCCCCGAAGGACTTACTCCTGGAGTGATGCAGCTTGTTGACGTGGCACTAGATGAGTGGTTTCCACGTGTCACCTAGATTCGTGACTTTTGTATACCTAAAGTGACAAGTAGACCTTGACACTTGTCACCATATAAATGCACCATGTTTCCTTGTCAACGTGGGATATTACTCTGTGTACTACGTGTCTTACTTCATGACTTCAAAACTATGGTCTTCGAATGAGCTTACGTCTTCTAAACCCTTTTTCGTCGAACTAGTCAGTGCTAAAGTTCACAGTCTCCTTGTGATCTGACGATTCTTTTGTTTTAATCCAAATCAATAGTTGACATGACTCTGGGGCTTCGACCTTTGAGTAATATTACTTGTTCTTGGATTCTTTTCACTGGAGTTGGTTGTTGCTACAAAACTATGATCCGACGGCTATAATATTACACTCTAGATAAAATTTTGTTGTGACTTTGGGGATTCAACCTTCAGGTAATATTTCCTATTTTTAGACTCCTTTTCTCCGTAGTGTTCAGCATCGAAGTTGACCAGTTCTACTCATCTTTAATCCAAAGACTGATATTTTTCATGATGTTATATGAAGATTTTAATAAGGAAATTCATTCCTTTTCCTTCCTTATCCTATCCATCCACTTTATTTTGATCAGACGATCAATATTACTCCCAAATGTTTATGATATTGCATGACTCATGTCCACTTCGAGACTTCGTAATCAGCTAAAATATTTTTCCTTCGGGTAATTTTATCTAAAGTAGTAATCTCTGAATTCGAACATTGTTCCTCCTACAGGATATGACAGTTTAAGTCACTCCCAAATATTCAATCATACGACCATGATCCTATCCTTATTTATGAAGGTTTCCTCTTTGATCCAATGGTCATATTTACATCTGAATTCTGGATGAACGACTCCAGTTGCTTGATTTTTATAAAGGTTTCCACCCGTAAAAATTCTCTTTCTGGAAATTGATCTCCTACGTGACTTCAAAAGAACTATCTCTTATGAGATTTGGAAAATGTACCAATAAAAAATATCATCAATCCTTGACAGTGATCAAATATTACATCGATGGCATTTACCATACGCTTTTTCTCCTGAACTTTAGACTTGCTGCAATGTTGCATTATATTTCCATCAATGACCCTTCATTACATATGAACAGACCTCATTGACTATCCTAACACTAACGAAAAATGTATAACTTTGTTCATGACTAATTCACGTTGCCATCAATGAAATTACACAATCAATAATGCCAACAATCTCTTCCTTTATCATTGAGTGCAACATATCTGTAAAACAAAAATGATTTCATACATTTTCTCCCCATATCACTGATATTCTTTTCTATCTGATAGAAAATTTGTTTTCTTCTTAACTTTTTTTTACTTCTTCTCATCCCCTTTCACATCAATGAGAAAGAGTGAGGCTCTGACTATTTTTCTCCCTCTGTGAATTTACTAACCTCTTATCTCAATTAATTGGGATATTTGTTTTTAAATAAGTAGTCTTCTTGATACTAAATTGTAGTGATACCAATTTGTAGTGATCAATTATTTTAAACCTAATATAATTACTTTCTTATTTGATAACTGGAATACTTTCCCTGAGTTTTTACAGTCTTTCCTCTGTAAAATAGGAAAAGGGTATGAATCTTACTAATCTTCTTGATCTGCTTCTTATTCTTCTTTGATATTTCACAGGAATATCAATTGAGGATTAATACCAATTGATTTCATACCATTTTTTTTATCAATTCATCTTTTCTAATATCAATTGATCTTTGTTAATTAATTCCCCTTGAACTTCTCTACTAATTTTTCTCTTCTCCCCTTTTTACAAAAATGACAAAAGGATCTTTTCTTGTTCCCTCTGAGGTTATGCTCCCCCTATGGTGATGCTCTCCTTTGTCCATTTTCTCCTTCTTGTATTCTACAACTCCCTCTATCAATGATTTTTATTTCTTTGGCTAAAGGATTATAACATCATCACGATTGTGTCATATTCCTCTATAGGGACTTCCCTTTCTTGAGATTGATATATTTCATATTGAATTTCACATTCCTTATTAGGACCTTCACCCATCATTTTCTTGTTATTAATTTCTTCATTTTCAGGTGCAAGATCATCTTTCTTTCTTTCTCCTTCATATTTTCTTCTCCATATCTTTCTATGAGATGTTATGCTTTCTGGACCTTTTCTTTCTAATTGTGATTTTGGATATTTGTCATCTCCTTTCTTATTCCAAATTTTATTAGGTTTTCTCCCTTACTTGAATGACTTATTTAAGGATTGAATTTTTGAACTTCTGTAACTTTGGGATTTTTTCCCAAACCTATCACAAGTGTAACATCTCATTGTATGACAAAATTTTGTTGTGTTCCAAACAAAGTTGCATCTCCAACATCTAATTGAGTTTTTGGATTTTCCTGCATCTCCTTTCTCTAGTTTCTTGTAGTCCATTTCTTTATGGCCAAAGTTATGAAAAGAAAAGAAATATCCATTGAAGGTGTCTCCATTCTTGAATTTATTTTGGATTGAGAGATCTGTCTTTTGATTTTATTCTTCATTTTTACTTCCACAACTTCCTTTGTTAACAAAGTTCATGACTTGTAATTTCTTTGTAATTTCTCCTTTTCGTTTTGAGATGGATGATCCTTTCTCATGTGTGTAAATGGTGCTTCATTTGTCATTGTCTTCCTTTTTATTGTATCCAAGACTAGTTTTGTCATCAAATGATCTTTGACTGTTCCAAATCTTATCTAGGATAGATGAGCTAATCTGGAATTTGACAAATTTATTTGTCTTTTCATCCACCTTTTTGAGATTGACTATTTCCAATTTCAACATGTGACATGTCTCTTCCTTTTTAGTTAATTGAATCTTCAGGGATTCTTCCACTTTATTAGCATGTTCAAGTTGAGTCTTTAGATTGATGACTATTTCTTCTGTCTTGTCCAATAGATATTTTCATTTAATAGTTTTGTCACATGTCTTAAATTCTTCCATATCTTTTGTTAGATCAAAATCTTTAGTTTTCAATATTTTGATTTCTTCCTCGTTTTCTTGTTGAATCCTTTTGAGGTTGATGGATTTTAATTCCAACATCTGGCATGATTCTTCCTTTTTAGTTAATTAGATCTTATGGGGTTCTTCCTTTTTTTTTATCTTCTTCAATTTGAGTCATTAGATCTGCATTAGTAGTTTCATTTATCTTTTTGAAGTTGATGATTTCCAATTCCAACATGTGGTAAGAATTCTCTTTCCTAGGTAACTGGATCTTCAGGACTTCTTCACTTTGATTAGTTTCCTCAAGCTGATTTTTTTGAATGTTAACCAATTCTTATGTTTATTTTAGTACTTATTTTATTTTATTGTTATGTGTCTTTACTTTTTCCATCTCTTTTGTTAGATTAGTAACTTAGGTTTTCAAACTTTTGATCTCTTCTTCTTTGTTTTCTAGCTGGATCTTTTGTTCATTCTCTTCATGGTTAGATTGATCTAACTATTGTAGCAGCAACACATATTTCTTTTGAATTTTCTCCAACTCTTCGAAAGTGCACATAAATGTGTATAAAAGTTGGTCAATAACATCCCTAGTAACTTAAATATATAGACTATTTGTTGGTTCCATACTAATCACTTCAAATGTAGTTATAACATCATTATTAAAGTCTAATAGTTTTTTCTTTGGTGAATGTTGAGGTATTCATCAATTCCTTGATGTAGTAGTCTCCATTGTTGATGACTGGGGTTTGCATCAAATCCTGAATTTCATTCTAATTAGAAATCTCTTTCTCTAAATTATGTTCATCAATCTAATTGGAATAATTTTTCTTTATCTTGTTCCTTATTTGGGTAAGAATTATATTCTTCCAAGTTTTGTTCTTTATTCTGACAGGAATCCTCTTTATCTGAGTCTTTTTCCTTACTTTGATAGGATTTCTCTTCTTCTTATGCCTCATTCTGATAACAATTTTCTAGGTGGAGGCATAATTCTTTAGAAGATTTGCAGTGTCTCATCTTTTCTTTGACTTGGTCTGGCAATCCATACTAGATTTCTTTTAAGGCTAATGAATTGTTTATCCTTGATTTCTTTGAAGTTTTGGTTTCTCCCACACTTCAGATCCTCTGGACTTCATATATCTTTTCATATTTTCCCTCCATGAATAATAATCCATTCCATCAAATAAGGGAGCTTCATTTGTGGAGATAAAAATTTGTCCACCCATTTCTTCATAATCTACTTTATAGTGTTTAAATTGTGTTGAAGGCACCCACTCTAAGACCAATTGTTGAAATGTACACTTGACACTAAGAGGGGGGATGAATCAATGTCACAAAACTTTGGACAATTTTACACTTTTTATTAATTAATTGAACAACATATTATTATTTCAATTTCTCAACCAATATATAAAAGAATAAATATTTTGTTTATTTATTTAACTTTAATGAATACATAAGATCAATCTTCATCTTCAAAAAATTATGAGAGACCCATCTCTCTGTTACAAGACACAAATTGTAGTTCTCAGATCCAACTGAGAAATGAGGAATCCAACGTTCATAACAAGTCCCAACTTGTTGATCTCAGATCCAACTGAGATGTGAGGAATCCAATCCTCATACAAGACCCATCCTGTAAAGAGGCGCCAACCTAATAGAATGAACCTTCATTCAATCCACTATATATAAATATATATACTTCAACAAATTCAACTTCATCTTTTGTTCACCATACTTCTTTGTTTATATAGTGTCCCAATAGGTATGAATTTGAAGAATTATGTCCCTTTGTTTGAACCATTACACCTCTTCATTTGAATTAATAATAATGATTTATATTATTATTATTATCAATAATAGTTTGATTTAAAGACTTGAAATCTCGTGTTTTGCATTTATTCTGTTTTAAAACATGTCACTGCAAATGTTGTAGAAATCGAGTTTTGCAGAGGCGCTTCCTTCAAACCATGTTTTTAGGACTTCCTGTTCTTTCACCCTTATTCCACTATCATGAGACCAATGTTTTGTGCTTCAAAATTCTTCCCCTTTTTTCTTTTTATCCACCATATGTCCAGTGTTGGGACCGTGTTCTCCGGGCTTCGACACTCTAGAAATTTTCTTCTCTTCACCAAATCTTGTTATCTCCGAAGTGATATATTCCAGAGTGTTATATCTCGAGCAACTTCAATTCATAGTTTTAATCCTCATCATTGATCACAATTTTGGGTCAATGATATGATTATTCTTTTAAAAGACTCATGTCTCACAATTTTCATATCCTTATCTAATGGTTGTGATTCAATCATGAGATGGATGGTTGTTGTTTCCTTTGGTACTTCGTGGCTTTGGGAGTTTGTTATTTTTATAAACTTCCAATTATACGAGACTAAATTTCACCGAAGTGTGTATACTATATTAATATTGAGTTGACGTGTGTCCATAAACTTCAATGGTCTAGATCTTATTTTGGATTTTTGGTACTCTGGGACTTCGGGTTACTAGAATTGTGAGGTAGTTCAATTCCTCGAGAGTGATACCCTACTGAATCAGTCATAAAGAAGTGGTGACCACTTGTTGTCGGTTAACACCTTTGCTTACACTATCCTTCCACTATGCTTGATCAATGGTTGTGAATTATCCCGAAGTAGATCAACAATTAGCATTACTTCATGATTTACGCTTACTTTATCCTTCCATTGTACTTGATCAACGATCGAGAATGCTCCCAAATTAAATCAAGGATTAGCATTAATTCATGATTTATGCTTACTCTATCCTTCCACTGTACTTGATCAGCAATTGAGAAATATCTCGAATTAGATCAACGATTAGTGTTACGTCATGATTTACGCTTACTCTATCCTTCCATTGTACTTGATCAATGGTCGAGAGAAGCCCAAAGATATTAGATCAACGACCATCATTAACTTCGACCTTCGATGCTTTGGATATTTGTTGGTAGTAGAAACTAGATATTTCCAAACGAATTACTGCCTGAATGACATAGCTTGATGATGTCACTGTTGATTTGGCACTCATTGAGTGGTTGCTATGTGTCACCTAGATTCGTGATTTTCGTATACCTAAAGTGACAACTATAACTTGACACTTCACACCATCTAAATGTGCCACGTGTCCTTGCCGACATGGGCTATTACTGTGTGTACCACGTGTATTACTTCATGACTTAGAAACTCAAGCCTTCGGGTCAACTTATGCATTCTAAACCCTTTTCCGCTGAAGTGGTCAGCGCTGAAGTTTACAGTCTCCTTGTGATTTGATGATTTTTATGTTTTAATCCAAATCAATGGTTGACGTGACTTCGAGGCTTCGGTCTTTGGGTAATATTACATTTTCTTGTCTTGTTTTCGTCGTAGTGATCAGTGCGAGAGTTGGTTGCTGCTACGCAACTCTAATCTGATGGGTATAATATTACACTCTAGATCAACATTTGTAGTGACTTCAAATGGTCAGCGATGGAGTTGACCAGTTCTACTCATCTTTAATCCAACAACTGAGATCTTTCCTAATGCTATATGATGATTTTAGTTTGGAATTTCATGCCTTGGCCTTGCTTATCTTATCCTTCCACTTTATTTGATCGGATGGTCAATATTACACCCAATTTTTTTCAGACATCGGACAACTCATGTCCACATTGGGGCTTTGTATTTGGCTAAAATATTTTCCCTTCAATTTTATCCGAAGTAGTCATCTATAAATATGACCATTGTTCCTCCTACACGATCTGACGGTTTAAGTCACTCCTAAATCTTAAATCATACAACCACGATTCTCTCCTTCTTTATGTAGGTTTCCTCTATGATCCAACAATCATATTTACATCTGAATTCATGATGAACGAATCTAATTGCTTTATTTTTATAAGGTTTCCACCTGTAAAAATTATCTTTCTGAGAACTGATCTCCTACATGAATTCAAAAGCACTATCTCTTCTGAGCTTTGGAAAATGTACCTGTAACAAAGATCATTAATCCTTGAGAGTGATCGAATATTACATCGATGACATTTACCATACAATTTTTCTCCTGAACTTTAGCCTTGCTGCTATGTTGCATTCTCTTTCCATCAATGACCCTTCATTACATATGGACATAACTTATTGGACATATTGACACAATTATAGCAATATTTTCCTCACCCTATTCAATCTTACATAGAGGACCTTTTTCCATTTCCCTATGCAGAATTTTCATACCTTTTTGCAAATCCCAGAGCAAAAAATACATTTTTTCTATATATACGCACCTTGCCTACTATAAAACATGCATATACGCAGGTTGCACCACTACAACCCATGTACATCGATATTTGTGCCCAAAAATTAAAAATGGTGTCAGGTTTCCATGTCACGACTAGAGATCAATGATCCTTGGCCTTCCATATATTGGAAACATTTTGACTCCCCTCTTTAGTTCCATTTGAAGGCTATACATGGTCCAATTCTAAGCTATGGAAAGGCAGAGAAATAATTCAACTTTGAGAGAAAAGTTACTCGGGAGGAATTATTGACTTCATATTGAGTCTGGATCCCTTTGTTCTTTAAGTTTGAACACAGTGTTCATCCCCCAAGCGCTTCCCTTATTGAGTGAGAAATATATTGTCTCTCTTACATGAGCTTGCCTTTGGGGGAGGATTGAAGTGGTGGAGGCCTAGCTGGAAGGAACTTAGTTTCTTGGTTTTGAACTGTGCCGACATGAAAGTCTATAACTTTTTCACTTCTGATGATCATATATTAATAGAAATACTATTTTCCTGTCCAATTGATATCTCGAAAATATATGAATTATTATCCATAGGTGTATTTATTATGTATATTAATAGATTATACTATCAAATGTGCTAACATCATATATTATCACCATATTCTTGCTTTTCTTTGTTGTTGAGGACTAGTTGCAGGTATATTTATTTGGGTTAAGTGCTTAATGGTGGACTTCATTGAACGTCTGGATGAGGTAGGCCTTTTTATATTTTATTGCTAGCATATTTGTTTATATAGCATACTTGAGAATAGAGTTCATTTCTGCAGTCATTTCCATATGTTGTGGCTTACCCCTAGCCATAGACAGATTTTCCTCGTAACAAAATTGGTGACTATACTGGGGAATGATCTTCTTTCTTAGGGTTTGGAGTGTTTTTCATCTTAGATTGATCTCATTCATACTGCATTTATTTTCTTATCATTACTTGAAAGCCTATGTTCACTCTAGGTCTAAGTCTTTCATCCTTCTCCTTTGACTAGCTATGTTTTTGAAACATATACGTGGGTTTTTGCTTGACAGTCGTATATATACGCGTGTTGTCCTTCTGCAAACTGCATACATACACTTTGTTTCCTTGAATAGTCGTGTACATCAAACTCTTGTGATTTTTTGCTGGGTTTGGTGGTTACTGGGTAGGTTTTGATGATTGTTGATTCTTCTTGGGTCTCTATAGTGACTGTTAAGTGTATCTGGGATGACAGGAAACCTTTCTTTGGTTGAATTTTTGGGCGGAGTCTTTCTCATCAAATTTTCATTTTGATTGTTCTTGTACATTGGGCTGGGTGTTTTTATCCTTGGTATCCTACTTGAGTTGTCTCTTTCTATACACAGTAGAGTCTTTATATACCAAGTTGTTGTTCATTCCATGCATTTTCATTTTTCTTATATTAAAAATACAAAAATTACTAGGCATTTTACATTGATTGGCATTTTGATCTTTTGAGTCTTATTCATTTAGCTCAGTGCATGTGAAGAAAGATTGCATTTTTATTTCAGAATTGTAGAGTTGAAATTGAAAATTGCATTGTTTTAAGAAGCATATCATTTATTGAAAATTAAAGTTAGGAATTTGCATTGTATTCATATTTAATTTATGTGTTGAGTCATAACATCATGAGTTTAAATACGATACCTTTTTTAAGTAAGCACAACCATTAAAATTAACGCTATAATTTAAAATTGATTAGTCATGATTTTATTTTCTAGGGTGCACAAACTAGCTTAGGATTTAGTGCCTTGGAATAGGATTTTGTGAGTAAACTTCTCCAAGGCTATTAAATCAACATTTGTGTCTAACTAAGGGAGTGGAGAAATCCATTGTATAATCAATAATATCAAGAGGCTCCTCTTACACCAGAGTTAAACATAAGGTCACGTGAGGCTGGTTGAAGGGATATCCCCCCGATACCTTCTTAGCGTCAGAGATATTTATGGGGATCTATTCATATATGGGGATCTTGCTAGTGCCCTTACCTCTGTGAGATGCATTACTTTCAAGGTTGCGGGCTTTGCTACCCTGCCCATACGATGGACCTCACTAATGACTGCTTGTTTGTGCATTGGTTATACATTGGTTTCTTATTTGATTGACTTAGGTGCCACATAGGTTACTTGTAGGGGTTATTCTACAGGTACCCTGGGTCAGATAAGGTTCGGACAACACACAACCTTTATGGACGATTACCTCTTTGGGGGATCTGACCGACTGGTTGTTAAGCCCACGAGGGACCTTATAACTGATTTTGTTACCTCTGATATTTGGTAGGCACTCTCAGGCCCCTCTTGGGCGAGACATACCTTCTTTAGGAAGGGAGGCCACTTTCAACCACTTTACCCCCTTTGTGTGCATATTAGCCATTTGATTATTTTTGGTGTGCTCTTTGATTACTAGTTGGCCTTAGGATTTATTTAACGATTATAGTAATTTTAATTTATTCCTAAATTTTATATAAAAATACTATACGATAATCCTAAGTTAAAAGGTAATATGCAGACTTGGAGGTTATTCTTTCATTCGCTACTCTTTGGGTTTTGACACTTTGACCGACAATGAAATTGAGGCCTTGGCACTCTTTGCAGGTGTTCGTCTAGCTCATTAATGGGAAATTCAAAATCTTGTTGTCTATAGAGATTCCATGATGATCATTCAAGCGTTTGCTAAAGGATCTATTGTTGGAGGGAATTTCTTCTCTAGATTCATGGTTAGAATCCTCGAGGCTCTCAAAAAACTCAATATGCACTCCCAATTCCATCCATATTCCATGTAAAGTGAGAGTTGAACACTGAAGTGGATAAGTTAGAAAAGGTGATTTCAAGGTTAGCCAAACAAACCTCAATGATTAATGGAATTGTTTGGGTCACTACAATTCCCTAAGTGCATGATGGTTTCACTAAATAGATAGGATGACCGACAAATCCCTATATTCAATGATTTTCACTCCATACATTTGAACATTCAAGGGAATTACTCTGATTTAGTACCTTGTACATGTGACTTGAGTTTCTTAAGGGTGGTGAGGGCCATGAACAATTAATTAGTAGAGTGTTGAGGTATCTAACTTGAGGTCGAGAATACCCAGGTAGCATGTTTCTCAATGGTTTTCCATTACCATCCCTTTTATCATTTTTTATGTCGGTAATGGTAGGGAAGGCTTGTTTTTAGAATCTAAGTGCTTGGATTATACCCTTGATATCTCTCTTCATAACACTTGTGAGGTTTTTGAGTTGGGTCTTCCTATTAACCGCCAATCGAATTTATTCCTGAACCTTTAGTTCTCCCTAGAGTAGTTGTCCAAACCCAATTATTTTCCCATCTAGGACCACAGTCCCAATTCCTTGTTCCCTTTTAGGAATCGATGTGCACTTTGGATTTCATGGGGATTTTATCTGATATGTTTTAAAATTTGGGGGAATTTCATTTTGGGGTCTCTATCTTGCCTTTCCCACGACCCTCAAGAAATATTTGGGTACAATTTGAGAAGCACTCATAAGGTTAATTTTCCATCCAACAATACAGGGTTAGTGGGAAACACGTTCTTTGACACAAAGAAACAAAAATAAATCCTTCAACATATTGATGTAAATTGCATTTTCCAGAAAATAGTGAGTACTAAAATTGGCAAGGAATGGAATCTTCAGTGCTTCATATGAAGGCTTGGCATTTTGAATCAAATTGAAAATATTAGGCTCATGGGATGCCAAGGAAAACCCACCATGAATCCTTCATGGGGTGGCATTAAAAAAAAATTGCGTCGACATGAAGACATCTTTGAAGGATCTAGGGTGAAACTTAAGGAATATGCAACAAAGTTTAGCAATGTGGATCAATTGATTAAGACCTTTTTACAACTCACTAAGTTGTTTGAACAAGAGATTCTATAGACATCAACTCTTCAGCATATTGTTTCCATGCTTTTACAAAGATTAGATTCCCTGGAATAGGAATACTATCGGTTCAAAGATCGAGATGAAGAACAATAAAGAATCAGGGAATTGGAGAGGACAGTTGCAAGTTTACTATGTCATATGGAAACTATTGAGTAAGTGTGCATCTAAATCCGAGCAACAACAAGGAAACCTCATTCCAACTCAGGTTCCAATAACCAAATTATACGAAATCGACAAGTTGCAAACTCAAGAGAGGCACATGCAAGTTGGGAAGTGGAACAGATAGAGATAGAAGACAATATACTAAACCAAGCAGAAATTCAGGAAGTTCCAGAACATGATTCTACATTTTAAATGTATTTCAAATGTTTTTTGTATTCAAACAACTTTTCAAAGTATTTAGCAGCAACACTACAAGTATGAACATGCACCTTTTAATACTTTTTGAAATTAGGATAACAAAATCAGACTCATACATATATCAACCAACTTTTGTAAAGTATTGCTTGGTGTATTCTTATATATAAATCCTCATCCATTCCTTGAAAAAAAATTCTAAGTTAAAACAAGTAATGTTTTTAATTTTTTGATAAGGAATTTATTTATCAACTTTTTAACACTAACACTTAAATGAAATAATAAATTTATTTTTTTGGTGATTTTATGTGATTTGATTTTTACTTGAGTATGTAATGTTTGTTTTTCCCTTGTGTTAAATACTTTCACATGTTTCACATCATTTTTAAACCAATATAAATGTAATTTCACATGTTGCTCATTATTTTTAAAAGAATACAAATTTTATTTTTATAAATAATGTGTTAGTATAATTGGATTATATCAAGTTTCTATTGGTAAAATATTTTATAAAATAAAATTTTAAAATTGTAATGTATTTTAATTAAGTGTTAAGGACAACTATTCAAAATCCTATTTAAAAAAAATAAAATAAAAAATTAATAATAAAAATATTATATTAATTAAACATTAAATCAGAACTCAACCTACTTCATTATACTAACTTAAAACACATAACAAATCAATATATTAAAACTTATAAAATCAATCATATTAAAACTTATAAATACATGTCCAAATCAACTTTCTTAAAAGCCGCCCAATTCAACTTACCACATTATACCTAACTTAAAACACATAACAAAATCAATCATAATAAAACCTATAAATACATAATAAAACCTATAAATACATGTAGAAATCAAATTTCTTAAAAGCATCCCAATTCAACTATATGAAAAAGCTTCTAAATACATATAGAAATCCTTTGAACCATGAATATCACATTATACCTAACTTAAAACACATAACAAATCAATATATTAAAACTTATAAAATCAATCATATTAAAACTTATAAATACATGTCCAAATCAACTTTCTTAAAAGCCGCCCAATTCAACTTACCACATTATACCTAACTTAAAACACATAACAAAATCAATCATAATAAAACCTATAAATACATAATAAAACCTATAAATACATGTAGAAATCAAATTTCTTAAAAGCATCCCAATTCAACTATATGAAAAAGCTTCTGAATACATATAGAAATCCTTTGAACCATGAATATCACTTTAATATTCAATTTACCTCATCATTCAATCTTTTTGATAAATACGAAAAATACATAAAAATCACATGAATCTAGATGTGTAGTGAAAAATCAACCAACCATACATGAATTTACACCATGCGTGAATTTATAAGCAAAGCATTAACATCATGCATAATGAACCTCTTATTCCATTTTATTTTTTCGAAAGATGCAAAGGGGTTGTTTGAATCATATTCAAACCCTTGATGTAGTATTTCTCCCTTCATTCACATTAAATGTACATATTTTTATTTATTTATGTTAAAATGTTTTGTAAATGATTTTACTTTTATTTTTGAAAAAAAAAAATCAAATTGAATAATTTTTAATGTTAATTGTAATTATATTATTTTAAATAATAATTTTATAAATTTTAATAAAAAAAATTAATATTATTAATTATTTAATTAATTATATAATAAAAAATATTTAATTAACTGTTATATATAATTATTACTATCTAAGTTCATCAAAAGTTTTTTATATTTATTTTATTTCATTAGTTTAAAATTAAAATTTTAATTTAAATGAGCCATGTTTTATAATTCAATATTGAAAGTTTTTAATGTTAATTGTAATTATATTATTATAAATTTTTATTTTGAATAATAATTTTATAAATATAAATTTAATAAAAAAAATTATAAAAAAATTAATGTTATCAATTATTTAACTAATTATATATAATCGTTACATGCTTGGACAACTTAGCTAAAAGCATGGTCTGACCTCCCTCTTTCGCATGCATGCCCCCCTCTCCTGGAGAGGCCTCGAGGCCTCCCGCTTCCTCTCCCTCCATCTCCCCACTAACGGTGCATCTTTTGCCTCCCTTATTTCCTAGCTTCCCAAGACGAACAAACAAAATCCTCCAAAGTTTGTGAAAAAACTAGATCAGATCCCTTCGGTTCAGATCCAAGGAAGCTCTAGAACCCTCGCTCTGAAATTTGCAGAACAGGCACTCATTGGACAATTTACGGGAATCTGGTCTTCTTCGTGGGCTATGGCGATCTGGATCGACAAGAACTAGAAACCCCATCTGAAAGGAAATCTCTCGCACTTTCTTTGTGGAAGAGGCTTCTTTACCTTTCTCTTCGAAAATAAAATAGATAGAGATCTCATCTTCCGAAGCGGACCGTACTTTATGGGCTTTAGAGGTATGTATCTCAATAGCTGGACCCCAGATTTTAATCTTGAGAATGATATTCCTAATGTAATACCAGTATGGGTTCGCCTCCCCTTCCTCCCTTTGCATTGTTGGAATAGCAAAACTATTCGAGCTATAGGAAATACACTTGGAAAGTACATAGATCGAGCAAAACCTAAAGATGGCCTCCAAGCCTATGCGCGCATATATGTAGAAGTAGTTCAGGAAAAAGGCCTGCCCGAAGATATTGACCTCACCCTGGACAAATGGAACTACATGGAGCAAGTACATTATGAACAACTTCCCTTCAAATGCAAAATATTCCATGAGTATGGACATTTTGCGAAACACTGTCCTAAATACCCTCCTGAAATCATGACCGAAGAAGTTGATCAGTGGTAGCAACCCAAACAGAAAAAGCAATAGAAGCATGACCCAATTAATAAATCCATCCCCACACCCCCCCCC
>ML778947.1:1759171-1793634 GCA_009831015.1 Picea engelmannii
GAAAAACAACATCTCTTGAAATAACAAATTTCTTGTTTTCCTCATCATACAATCGATAAGCTCTGGAGGTATTAGAATACCCCAAGAAAAGACATTTGCGACTTCTTGCACCCAATTTGTCACGTTGTTGTTTAGGAATTAACACATAACATGGAGAACCAAAAACTCTGAAATGTTGAAAAACAGGAAGACAATTATACCATAATTCATAAGGAGACTTATTATTGATGGCAGTGGACAGACAATGATTTCAAATATAAATGGAACAAAGTACTGCTTCTCCCAAAAGGCACTATGTACTGAACATCATCAACCATTTACATATGATGTCATAGTCAGATCATCACTAACCATATGATCTATGACGTCACCATATTTTAAATTAAATGACAGACTATAATAAGTATAAATGCATGTCATATGCATGTTATTTCTTTTATTTTACAAGGGGAGGATTACCCTAGTAGGAATTTTTTCAGTTATGACAGGCCCAGTAGGATGATCTCACTTACTTTCATAAGGCCTCTAGACATGGAGGATTGTACTCCAAATTCCAAATTCTTCATTTAATTAGTACTTTTAATTAACAGAGGCTTCATAAGTCAACTTTTGTAGGACTGGATATCATTTCCCCAAAAGAAATGATAGGATTATTTTTCCATAGTCTAGCATGATTCAATCTCATTGGGTGAAATCCCAATTGAATTTTAATATGCATCCTTCTCCTCAAAGAACTCATGCAGATAATTTTCGTACGACAGTAATAATCTCAACAAGATCATCTTAGCCTTGGTAACTAGTCTTATGACTGGTCTGCAGCCCATCCATGCCTATGTTTGAATCATGCTCTACTAGATGGGGTAGGGTAGGGTTTTCTCTCCCTTAAAGTCTTCTAATAAAGAAAACTAATCACTTGACTCTTTCATGAGCCCAAGCAAGACAAGTGTTGTTTCCCTCTCTGATACCACTTTGTAACAAACTCGATCCCTAAGTACTCTTTTTAGGGATGGGGAATCAAACTTTCACTTTCCTTAATTATCTCAAATTGTATTTCTGGGATCTCCATCCTCTTATGCTCATCAAGAGCTTTCCAACAACTCCTACCCTTCACGAATCTGAGCTTGGATTGGGAGTTACTCCCTTCCAAATTTTCTTAGGAATTATTGGTCAAGAGCCACGTGGGTCCATCTCATTCATGCCATCCCAAGTTCCTTGAAGTCCCAAATTTCTTGGTGCTCCTACATCTATTGGTGGAAATCCATCCACTGTTAAATCCAATGGAAGAAAAACATCCTCGTTTAACACATAGGATTAAGGAAGTTCGATGTTCAATGCTTCGACATTAAATGCCCCTTTTTTTTTCTACGTGCATATCCTCGAGAGTCTCGAAACCCAAAGATTCTACCATGTGCCTCTGGCCTTTGGCCTTTTTAGATTATCTAAGATACGACACCCAAGCCTTCGAATTTCTGAAGCCCCGGGCTCCTGAAGGGACTTTCCTTACCCGTGATGTCACATTAAATGTAGAGGCAAGGATAAGTGTGTTCTAGACTTCATCCAAATTAACCCCAACGTCCCAACTTTCCCAAAGTTACAAAGTCCCAGTGTCTCCGGTGTCCACCCACTATTAGACCAAGCGAGTATGTGCCAAGGGGAGGATGAAATGCAGAAAGGAAAATATGACACTTGGCCCCATAAATGGGTGAAATGTGTCATGTTCTAATGGGAACACAGGGTCTGTGAAAACCACAAATCAAGTTGAAACATGGAACGTCGAACATAGGTCCATGTCACACTGGGTGACATCAACGTGCCACATCACTCTAGTCTAACAACCTTCCAAGGCCCCTTATATCCCACAATTGTGATGTGTCCACGTAGATCCATAGATCTATTGCCTCTGTTATGTCACAACTTCGGCATTCAGGGGTTTGATTTTGCAATTTCCTTTCTACTCCCGGAGTACGTCAACACCAGACTGAACCCGTTCTAGATCGAATAGTCATGAGAGTTCCCAAATTTTTTTGAGATCGACGGTTTTCATTGCTTTGTGACTTCATCGTTTGGGGGTTTGGCTATGTAGTTACCATTTTACTCCTGGAGTGGTCAGTGCCAGGCTGACCATGGTATAGATCCGATGGTCATGAGGTATCCCAAAGCATCCTCGGATCAATGGTTCATGTTGCTTCATGACTTTGACGTTTGGGGATTCTACCCATTTAAAATTCCCTTTATCCCATAGTGGTCAACGTCAGACTGAACTTGAGTTAGATCCAACAAACAGAAAAGGTTGTGAAGCATCCTCAGATCTATGACTCTTGTCACTTTGCAAGTCCGACATTCGGGGGTTCTACCCACTTAATACTCCTTTAATTCTGAAGGAGGACTTCATCAAAGTGCTTATATGCAAATGCTTCCACTGGTGGGTAGGACGGTTAGGGGGAGTTCTCAATGGAATCCCCAGATCCACAACTCACATTAATTCGCAACTCTGAAATTCGAGGGTTTTTGTGTTATGACACCTTTGTTCTCCCGAAGTGGTCAACATTGGACTGACCACAACGTAGATCCATCGTTCAGGGAAGATCCTGAGCATCATCGGATCTATGAATCGCGTTACTTCGTGAGTTCATTAAGTGGGGCATGGTGTAACGGTGGGACAAATCCCACTGTCATGGTTAAGGGAACCTCTATATGTCAGTCAACCTCATCAGTAATCGTGCTAGAAGGTTACCTTTGGTTGGTTTCAAAGGTTTGTAAATTCATAGCATCTCAGAACTCCACACTCCTAGAAATCTAAAGCCAAAATATCTTATCTCCTCTCGAACCTAGCGAAGGGTTCTAAGGTCCCAGTCATGTGGAACTTTATAAAGCTCCAAAGACTACACTTATATTTCTTAGCCAAGATTTGGTCAAGGTCATGGGCATTATACCATGGTCTCTTGGGCTACTGGTTTGAAGAGAGCACCTCCCATTTATAGAACTTAAATTCTAAAACAAGGAAAGGAACCTTTCGAGGGATCAATGAGACTAAAATGTTCCAACAAATTCTGCCTCGACTCTTACCCTGCGATAACAATCCTTGGGAAAACAACTTGAGGATTTTCCATCCATCCTAGAGGCCAAAATTGCCACCTTAAAACCATTCAAATGTAATGGATTATAGGAGGATAGTAAGCATTATTACCATTAATTTCACATGAGGCACAATTTATCACAATCACAAACATTTAAATCATGCATTCCAAATTAAGTGCATAGGGTATATGAAGTACTTATCTATTACAAGTTGCAACCAACCAAATGACTATGGGTGTTCACCTTTCCACCCAACCGTTGGCTCAAAGGCATTCATTCTTATTTCTCTAGCCACCCCCATGCCAAGCCATGATATCACTAGGGAAATTTTGTAGTTTCTTACAGATTCTTACTCTATCGTAGCCTCTGTGAGGTTTATCAGATTCTCCCTCAACATCAAGATCTATAACTCTTGCGTAGGTCAGGTTTTCTAGGCTCTCTCCAGTAACGAGATCAACTTTCTCTTTTATTTCTTCTTCTTTGCATATCTAAGTCGCACAACCTTTTGGGCATGGTCTCCTTCCTATCTAGAGAGCCTCACGTGCTCTCTCCTTCTTAATTGTATCCTTCTTCTCTTACACTCCCTCTCCTTTTCCCCAAGGGATGTTCTGGACCTGTCTTATTCCCTCTGTTAGAAGGAACTTGGGTCAGTCTAGGCCTGCAGGAAAACTGCACTCTGCGGTACTTCGGGTTGACAGTTTTATGCCTCTTTAGTCATACCCTCCATGTTATCATTCATTGGGGTAGTTGATTATTCAACCACCAGTCCTTTTCTCATTAATTGATTTTTCCTCTAGTGATATCATGGTCAGTACTTTAAGGATTCATCCCCATAGTCAGTTATTGGCAATCAAAACAATAATACATTTACATTGTTCACATGCCATAACATGGTGATCATAATGAATGACTAATTACAAGCTGGGGGAAACAAGGGTGTTACATAAGGACATCACAAGGTACCAAGATGAAATTTTGAAAATTGGAGGACCTATTTTGATCCCTCACACACATAATCTCTTCAATTTAGAATTCAAGCAGGGATTCCCTAGACCCTAGACTCAAATCCTCATTGTCACTATTTTTAAAAGTGGGGATAAAAATAATCCCTCTAATTATAGAAACGTTATGATTATCCCACTTTTATCCAATCTATATGGAAATATTTTTGAAAATAAGATAAACATATGGTTAGAAATACACATAAAAAGAGTTTAATGCCTAGCCAGTTTTATAGGTTATCATTCAACCATGGAACACCTTGTCACACTTAGGATCATAACGCAGGAGTTTCACAACAATTAAATAAATATCCTTTCTTTTTTCATTGAATTTAGAAAATCTTTTCACACTGTGCCTAGGAACAACCTTTGGAATATGTTAGAAGAGATAAATATTTTGACACTATACCTAGGACCAACCTTTGGAATATGTTAGAAGAGCTGAAATTTTTCTTCGGGATAATATTTGTTGTGGTAAGGATGTATGATAATGTTATTTCCAAGTTTAGGAGAATTAAGGATTGGTAAAAATAAATTGACTGCAATTTATTAGTCAAGAAAGGATATCCCCTATCCCTTACCCTTTTTTGCATTTACATTGACAAGTGGGAAGGTTTTCTTGAAGTTGTAGGTTGTGTTGGACCAACTCTTGCTAGTATAATCATCATCCTCCTTATTCATCTCTATGATATTGTTCTTGTGAAAAGGAATCCCTATGACCTAAATAAGTAGCTTATAATTCTCAAGGACTTCTTCTCTAGTACATGAATGATTGTGAACACTCACAAAATGAAGGTTACAAAAATTAAATCCAACAAGATCACCTATGATACATTTGTATGTGACAATAATACATTGGAGGAAGTTCCTTCATACATGTATCCTTGAATTGATACGCATGACAAGCTCAATTGGAACTATAGCATTGAGAAATATTATTATGGGCTTGAAAATAACTGTAAATTAGCAGACATTTGGCTATAGGATATGAAAAAGATCCTCTTTGAGAAATGTGTCACTCCTACTATCTTGTATGAATGTGAATTTTGGGGATGAATTATCTCTCTAGAATCATGGATAAAGATAGAGCATATACATAAGAATTTTTAATTTATAATATCAAAATTAAAGGTAATACACACTATCCTATCCTCCTCATAGAAGCTAGGATTTCCCCCATTGAGAGCACAATTATGATTAGGTACTTAATTTAAAAGAACAACATAAAAAACATGGATAAAAGGATTCTCCCCAAAACTACTTTAGACTCTATGTAAAATCACCAACGACTCAAGATGGTATGGCATAATGATGTGAAGTCTTGGATAAATCATTGGGGAATAAAAGAACAACTTATTCTGAACAATACCAATGATATTATAAATATTATTTAAGACAAATTTAAGGAGAATCTATGGTGTAATAAAGAGTTAGAGGATAAAATAAAATTAAGATATTCTAAGGAGGAGGTTAACCCTAATCTTGAAGATCAAAAGTATTTATGTGTTTTGACTAGCCTTAAAAAGAGAATCAATATTGCTAAAATTAGAACTAATTCTCATGAGCTACATAGTGAGAGTGGACATTAGGAAATCCCTAGAACACCATGCCATGAAATAATACATCATCTTTGTGACACAAATAATCTTGGAGATGAAAATCACTTTATCCTAGAGTGCCCTTATTATACCCAAATTATATTTCAATTTTAAATATATGTCATAATATTGACCTTCCTAACCTTCTAAGTCAACAACACTATAGTGAACTTGGATGATTCTCCTGATTCCTTTTTATCATCGAAATAACATTATGAAGAAATATAAGAAACCTCTTACCTTTCTTAAGGTCTGATAGACGAATGTTGGTCTCAATGGATGTTTACCATCATCATCATAATATTTCAATATCTTCAAACAACCTGGGTTGGCCTAATGGTTAAAAACATGTATTTCCTCCGTGGAGATCACAAGTTGAAATCCAAAAGGGGAAGGTTATGTATACCTCCATAGACTTTAGCAATTAAATCCTTTTATTGACGGGGTTCCTTGTCCCACAAACAGGGGGGTCTCATGCCCCAATTTGGTGTCAATCTTGGTCATGACCTTGAATGTTATGGTAACACGTGGCTCAATAGTAGTATACATTATGGTAACACGTGGCTCACCCTCTTTAGGTTTTTCTCTAGATTATGGTTTGGGTCTAGGTTCGGGTCTTGGGTCCACCCTGCAGGACCCTCTTCCACTGGGAAAAAAGTTGGAAACTCCAAGTTTGTCGTTCCTCGGAGTCCTGCCCCATGTGGAATGATCGCATTATCCTTTTTTCTCAAGAAAAACTCTGGTAGAATCCTTTACTATTTTTGGTTCGACGAATTTAAACCCTTTGTCTCATTCGGGTAGTAGGTTTAGAGTTATTTTTATGCATCCCTCCTCTAATTCTGGTGAGGGGCCATAAGAGAGGTTGACCACCATTGTTCCTATTGAAAACATTCCTTCATGTGCCAACAATAGTGGTGTTTTGCAAGATCCAATTTTCTTCATAGAATATTTATTGGAAGAGAAACCAAGTTGTGAAAAATAAGAAGGGTGAGGGATTGAGATGTCCCTCCCTGAGATTGGCTCGAATAGTATTTCGGATTCAAGGAAAAAATCCCTAGTTGTTGGTGGCCCTCATGCGTCGAAAAAATGAAAGAAGAATAACTGTATAAAGACAACTAGCGAAGCAATTAAATTGGTACTGGGGAAAGATATTTTGATTCCATTGAGGTCAATATGGTGTCTACAATGGTGGTTTGGAGGGAAAGAGGTAGGCGATTTAGCCTCAACACCCTAAAAGAATGGGTAGACAGCTCCTGGTCATAAAAACATTCACCACTCCCCACAGTACAAAACCTTGCAAAGGGTTGGTTTATTATAAAATTTTCAAAGGAAAAGGATGTAAATTGGGTTCTCAAAGAACTGTGGAAAATTGACTCCACGCCAGTTTTGCTGAAAAAATAGTCCTCCATGTTCGATGCTAGCAAAGAAAAAAATGGATGTCGTTCCAATCTGGGTTTGTCTACCCAAGATACTTGTAACAATTTGGACCAAACAAGGTTTCAAGGAGCTGGTAAATGTATTTCATACTTTCATTGATACAATAATGTACTTTTCCACAATAGGGAAGATGCCACTGGCATGGATTCTAGTATTACTAAATATAAGGAAAGGGATAGAAAAATAAATGGATTATCTCTTGGAAGACAAGCATTATCTCCAGATGTTGGAATATGAGGGTATACAATTTTGGTGTCATCGTTGCCATATGCATGTTCATAATGCAAGCCAATTATCATTTCCTTTTAATGGCTAAGGTGGAGGGAGCCAAATATGGACACTAAGGAAAGAGCAGTGACTCAGGTAGAGATGGATATCTCTTCCCCTTTAAGAATTCGGGGTAGAGCGGAGGAATATCACGAGATTTCTACGCAAAATGAAGAAACAAATTCAAGAACCAAATGAAAATTCCTTTCGGCTTTAATGGTATATCCATCTACAAGTGAAGAGTTAGAAAAATCATCAATAGTGAGGTCGAAGCCTCAAGCTTTCCTTCATGGTATCTCTTCTTAGTTGGGTATGTATTTCTCTCCTCCTTTGTTTATTAATAATTTGATGAATGCATTAACTCTATTGGGAAATAATTGACTAGTGTCCCTCGAAAACATTCCTTCCTCCCCGAGAGATATGGTTTTTTCCTCTTTCTCTTCATCTGATTCATCACTAGGCCACTACTCCCTTTCCTTGGGAAAATCGATTTCCACTCCCCAAAATTCTTTGATAGAGTCAGAATCCTCCAGGGACTCAGAGGAGGAAGTGGTTTCTTATGATCTCCGGAATAGACCCATTCATGTTTCAGGATCCATTGGTAGGACGGTGGAGGGATTGGGAAAAAGTCCAATTCTTCCTCATGGTGGAAAAGGGAGAGGATGACAATATCATCTATCGAAGGCACAAAATAGGGCCTTGATAGACACATAAACAAGAAAACAACTATCCATATTTCAGGCACTTAGAGAATCGAATGCCTCGGAAGAGGATTCCTAATGAAGCTTCTATATTTCAATTTTCCAGTTGTGATGAGACCCTCCAAAAAATTGATTCTCCATCGATTGTTGGATTCAAATCATCCTTGAATTATTTTCCTCCAAGAAAATTTTGGAAGTGAAGAAACAATCATACCACTCCTAGAGTCTCTTTTAAATTAGTGGAGGTTTATAGGATCATATGAAAAAGGAAGAACATTGGGTATAGCCATTGGTTGGAATTCCCACTCAGCAAAGATCCTAAATTCTTGGGGTTTTGACTCTAGTTTGGGGATGAAAATCGTCTCGCGGGATTTAGGAAGAGATATAATGGTGATAAATTTCTATGAGCCTTACCTAGAATGAATACATTTCTATGAGTCTCTGCTCAATAAATCATTTTTTAAGGATGATTACCTTATCTTGGGAGGAGATCTAAATTTCTATTTTGGGATAATAGAATCCTAGTTTCTAAAATCCATTCCAGACCCCCTTCCAGGATTTTTATTTCACATATTAGGGGAAAATTAATTGGTAGATGTCGCACCGATAAAGCTCAGGCCTACCTAGAGAAATAAGAGGATAGGGGATGATCACATTATTAAAAGAATTGATCATTTTTTATTAGCAGAAAATTTTTTGGAGCTCCCTTTGCAGTTAAGACAATGGGTGGGAAATGGAGGTGACTCTGATCACTTATTGGTTTTATTGTAAGTGGTTGGAGGAATAAACAAACCAACCATCCCCTTTAAATTAAACCAGTTTTGGTTGAAGGAGGAGAGCCACCAAAATCTGGTTAGAGACCACTAGGTACCCTTTTCCCACAATGTCAACATTCCAATTTCAATTCAGTTTGTAGAAAATATTAAAAGGATTAAAAAGGAATCAGTTGAATGGGAATGAGAAAATAAATTGATTGATGAACAATAACCAAAGGATATAGAATCTATCTTACAAGAAGTCTATGATTCAGAAGGTGGAGGGTATTTAAATAAAGAAACAAAAGAATATCTACAAAACCTCAAGAAGAGAAATATACAGATGTTGGAAGAAAGAGAAGAAACTTGGATACTGAAAATTCATGCCCTGTGGTTGTAGAGTGGGGATGAAAACAAAAAAATGTTCAAGTCTATGCAAAGGGAAGAAAACTCTCAAACATTATCTGGATTTTATCTGTCTGTATATTTGACTCTTCAGGTAGATATATCTCATCTTTTTATGGACTAACCCATCTCGGGAAATACCATTTCCAAATATTGTTCAAGGAGGAAGCAGGAGCCCCCATTGCAAATGTTGTTAGAATGGCCCTCCATTTTACAATATTTTCAAATGAAGTGAATAATAGGGAGCTTATGATAGAGGTCACGAAAGATGAGTTGAAGGAGGTTCTTCATAGTTTCCATAAGGACAAGAGCATGGGCCATGCTGGTTGGACTATTGAATTCTTCTTAGGATTCTATGAGCTTATTGGTATGGACATTCTGAAAGTGGTATAATAATCCCACTCTCAAGGACACATGCATTCCCCCCTAAATGCCACTTTTAAGGCTCTAATTCCCAAGTCAGATAACCCCACTTCTATAGAAGACTTCAGACGAATTTCTTTGTGAAATTTTATTTATGAATTTGTAGCTAAAGTAATTGAACAAAGAGTGAATTCTATTCTATCATAAAAAATTATAGAGAGCAATTTGGCTTCCTAGAAGGAAGGAAGATTCATGAATCTATAGTGGTTTTTCAAGAAGCTCTACATAGCATAAAAAAAAAAATGTCTAAGGTGTTGTGCTAAAAATTGATCTTTCAAAGGCATATGAGAGTTAGATGGTTATACATCAGACTCTTATTAACACACCTTGGATTTGAGGTGCCTTTCATCAATTGGGTAATGAGTTGTGTTTCGATTGTTTCCTTTGCGGTTCTTATTAATGGGGAAACCTCAATATTTTTAAATTATGAGTGTGTACTTAGACATGGATGTCCCCTCTTCCCTCTCCTATTTATTTTGGTAGAAGAATGTATAAGAAGAGAAATCGAAAGTGCAAAGGCCCAGGGAGAGTTTCGTAGAATATCCATCACCCTTACTCTTCGACTAACACACCTACTATTTGTGGACAATGTTCTGATCTTCTGCAATAGTCTAAGGGGGATGTCGAAAATATGGCATCGATTTTGGAGCTATTCGGATGGGCAACATGAATGAAAATAAATGAGATAAACTCTGCAATATAGATTTGCAAATGGGATATGATTTTAGTCCCAAATATGCTAGGAGGATGGGGATTAAAGAATATTTTCATGTTCTCAAAACCTATGGCTACAAAATCTAGTTGGAGGTTGATCTCTACATAAAACATTTTGACTAAGGTGATCACTCATAAATATAAATACCCTTTGTCTCTGAGGAATGGAAAAGGGATCCATTAAAATAATGCTCAAATTTCCCAATCATTTGGAAGGTGGCCATAAAGTATTTCCTGTTTATTTGAGAAGGACTAGCATGGAGAATTTGGGTGGACATTAAGGATCGCATTGGAATTGACGCATGGCTAGGAAGTGGTGAGAATCATCTTCTCCCTGAACATTTGGTACAAAAGATAAATACTTAAGGATTTCAGTTCCTTAGAAAAATTATTGATCCAATCCATGCAAACATTTTGAGTCAGGAATGGAAGGGAGCAGAACTTCTTGGATGAGAAGGAGGCCACTCAGATTCTTGGCTATCTTTCAGGAATGCACTCAAAAGATCCCACATTTAGATCACAGAGAGAGAAGATGAATTAGTTTGGAAACATGCTCCACACAGAGCATATACTCAAAAATTGGGTTACATTCAAATAAACATAGGCATGCTTCAGAGGGAGAAAATATGGTGGTGGTGTAGTTTGTGGAAAGTGAAATATCCACAAAAAATCCCCATCTTCATGTGTTGTCTAATTGCAAATAGGGTCCCTAACTAGAACATAATGAAGAAAAGGAATTTAGAAGGTTCAGGATGGTGTTGTTGAAATGTACACTTGACACTGAGAGGGGCAGGTGAATCAGTGTCAGAAAACTTTGGACAATTTTTCACTTTTCATAAATTAATTGAACAACATATATTTATTTCAATTTCTCAACCAATATATAAAATAATAAATATTTTATTTATTTATTTAACTTGAATGAATACATAAGATCAATCTTCATATTCAAACAATTATGAGAGACCTAGCTCTTTGTTACAAGACCCAACTTGTAGTTCTTAGATCCAAGTGAGAGATGATGAATACATTCCTCATAACAAGTCCTAGCTTGTTGATCTCAAATCCAACTAAGATGTGAGGAATCCAATCCTCATACAAGACCCAGCTTGTAAACAGGAACCAACCTGATTGAATGAACCTTCATTCAATCCATTATAAATAAACATATATACTTCAACAAATTCAACTTCATCTTTTGTTCACCATACTTATTTGTTTATATAGTCTCCCAATAGGTATGAGTTTGAAGCATTATGTCCCTTTGTTTGAAGCATTACACCTCTTCATTTGAATTAATAATAATAATTTCTATTATCATTATTATCATTAATAGTTTGATTTAAAGACTTCAAAACCCTTGTTTTTCATTTATTCTGTTCTAAAAACATGTCACTGCAAATGTTGCAAAAATAGAGTTATGCGGAGGCATTTCCTTAAAACCATGTTTTTAAGCACTACCTATTCTTTCACCCTTATTCCTATATCATGAGACCAATGTTTCGTGCTTCATAATTCTTCCCCTTTTTTTCTTTTTAGCCCCCATATGTCTAGTGTTGGGACCACGTTCTTTGGGATTTGACACTCTGTAACATTTCTTCTCTTCATCAAATCTTGTTATCTCCAAAGTGATATCTTCTAGAGTGTTATATCTGGAGCAACTTCAATTCATGGTTTTAATCATCATTGTTGATCACGATTTCGAATCAATGGTCTGATTATTCTTTTAAAAGACTCATTTCTCAAAATTTTCTTATCCTTATCTAATGGTTGGAATTCGATCGTGATATGGAGAATTGTCGATTCCTCTGGTACTTCACAACTTCGAGAGTTTTTTCTTTTTATAAAGTTCCAATTCTCCCAGTCTAAATTTCACTGAAGTGTGTATACTCTATTAATATTGAGTTGACATGTGTCCATAAACCTCAACGGTCCAGATCTTATTTTGGAGCTTCGGTACTCTGTGACTCTAGGTTACTAGAACTATGAAGTAGCTCAATTCCTCTGGAGTGGTAACCTATCGAATATGTCATAAAGCGATGGTGATCGCTTGCTATTAGTTAACACCTTATCCTAAGTTATCCTTCCACTATGTTTGATTAACGGTTGAGAATGCTCCCAATGTAGATCAACGGTTAGCGTTACTTTGTGATTTACGCTTACTCTATCCTTCCACTGTACTTGATCAACGATCGAGAATTATCTCTAATTAGATCAACAATTAGCATTAATTCATAATTTATGCTTACTCTATCCTTCCAATGTACTTAATCAACGGTCAAGAATGCTCTCGAATTAGATCAACGATTAGCGTTACTTCATGATTTATTCTTACTCTATCCTTTCAATGTACTTGATCAACAATCGAGAGAAAGAGAAAGATCTTAGATCAACGACTATCATTAAATTTGGCCTTCGACGCTTCAGGTATTTGATGATAGTAGAAATTGGATATCCCCGAAGGACTTACTCCCGGAGTGACATAGCTTGTTGATGTGGCACTAGATGAATGGTTTCCACATGTCACCTAGATTTGTGACTTTTTTATACCTAAAGTGACAATTAGACCTTGACACTTGTCACCATATAAATGCACCAAGTTTCCTTGTCGACGTGGGATATTACCGTGTATACTACGTGTCTTACTTCATGACTTCAGAAGTATGGTCTTCGAATGAGCTTACATGTTCTAAACCCTTTTTCACCGAAGTGGTCGGTGCCAAAGTTGACAGTCTCCTTGTGATCTGACGATTCTTGTGTTTTAATCAAAATCAACGGCTGACGTGACTTTGGGGCTTAGGACTTCAAGTAATCTTACTTGTTCTTGGATTCTTTTCATCGGAGTTGGCTGTTGCTATGAAACTATGATCCGACGGCTATAATATTACACTCTAGATAAACTTTTGTTGTGACTTTGGGGATTCAACCTCTAGGTAATATTTCATGTTTTAGACTCCTTTTCTCCATAGTGGTCAGCATCGAAGTTGACCAGTTCTACTCAGCTTTAATCCAAAGACTGATATCTTTCCTGATACTATATGAAAATTTTAATAAGGAACTTCATGCTGTTTCCTTTCTTATCCTATCCATCCACTTTATTTTGATCGGACGGTCAATATTAATACCAAAAATTTTATGATATTGCATGACTCATGTCCACTTCGAGACTTTGTATTTGGCTAAAATATTTTTCCTTCGGGTAATTTTATCTAAAGTAGTCATCTTTGAATTTGAACATTGTTCCTCCTACAGGATATGACGGTTTAAGTCACTCCCAAATATTCAATCATACGACCATGATCCTATCCTTATTTATGAAGGTTTCCTTTGTGATCCAACGGTCATATTTACATCTGAATTCTGGATGAACGACTCCAGTTGCTTGATTTTTATAAAGGTTTCCACCTGTTAAAATTCTCTTTCTGGAAATTGATCTCCTACGTGACTTCAAAAGAAATATCTCTTCTGATATTTGGAAAATGTACCAATAACAAATATCATTGATCCTTGACAGTGATCAAATATTACATCGATGACATTTACCATACGTTTTTTCTCCTGAACTTTAGACTTGTTGCAATGTTGCATTATCTTTCCATTAATGACCCTTCATTACATATGAACAGACCTCATTGACTATCCTAACACTAATGAAAAATGTATAACTTTTTTAATGACTAATTCACATTGCCATCAATGAAAATACACAATCAATAATGCCAACAATCTCCTCCTTTATCATTGAGTGAAACATATATGTAAAACAAAAATGATTTCATACATTTTCTCCCCATATCACTGCTATTCTTTTCTATCTGATAGAAAAAATTGTTTTCTTCTTAACTTTGTTTTACTTCTTCTCACCCCCTTTGACATCAATGAGAAAGAGTGAGGCTCTGACTATTTTTCTCCCTCTATGAATTTACTAACCGCTTATCTCAATTCATTGGGATATTTGTTTTTAAATAAGTAGTCTTCTTGATACTAAATTGTAGTGATACCAATTTGTAGTGATCAAGTATTTTAAACCTAATCTAATTAATTTCTTATTTGATAACTGGAATAATTTCCCTGAGTTTTTACTGTCTTTCCTCTGTCAAATAGGAAAAGGGTATGAATCTTACTGATCTTCTTGATCTGCTTCTTATTCTTCTTTGATATTTCACGGGAATATCAATTGAGGATTAATACCAATTGATTTAATACTAATTTTTTTATCAATTCATCTTTTCTAATATCAATTGATCTTTGTTAATTAATTCCCCTTGAACTTCTCTGCTAATTTTTCTCTTCTCCCATTTTTACAAAAATGACAAAAAGGATCTTTTCTTGTTCCCTTTGAGGTTATACTCCCCCTAAGGTGATGATATCCTTTGTCCATTTTCTCCTTCTTGTATTCTACAACTCCCTCTATCAATGATTTTTCATTCTTTGGCTAAAGGATTATAACATCATCATGATTGTGTCATATTCCTCTATAGGGACTTCCCTTTCTTGAGATTGATCTATTTCATATTGAATTTCACATTCCTTATTAGGACCTTCACCCATCATTTTCTTGTTATTAATTTCTTCATTTCCAGGTGCAAGATCATCTTTCTTGCTTTCTCCTTCATATTTTATTCTCCATATCTTTATATCAGATATTATGCTTTTTGGACCTTTTCTTTCTAATTGTGTTTTTGGATATTTGTCATCTCCTTTCTTATTCCAAATTTTATTAGGTTTTCTCCCTTACTGGAATGACTTATTTAAGGATTGAATTTTTGAACTTCTGCAACTTTGGGATTTTTTCCCAAACCTATCACAGGTGTAACATCTCATTGTATGACAAAATTTTTTTGTGTTCCAAACAACGTTGCATCTCCATCATCTAATTGAGTTTTTGGATTTTCCTGCATCTCCTTTCTCTAGTTTCTTGTAGTCCATTTCTTTATGGCCAAAGTTATGACAAGAAAAGAAATATCTATTGAAGGTGTTTCCATTCTTGAATTTATTTTGGCTTGAGAGATCTATCTTTTGATTTTATTCTTCCATTTTACTTCCATAGATTCCTTTGTTAACAAAGTTCATGACTTGTAATTTCTTTGTAATTGCTCCTTTTCGTTTTGAGATGGATGATCATTTCTCATGTGTGTAATGGTGCTTCATTTTTCATTGTCTTCCTTTTTATTGTATCCAAGACCAATTTTGTCATCAAACGATCTTTGACTGTTCGAAATCTTATCTAGGAAAGATGAGCTATTCTGGAATTCGACAAATTTATTTGTCTTTTCATCCACCTTTTTGAGATTGACTATTTCCAATTTCAACATGTGACATGTCTCTTCCTTTTTAGTTAATTGGATCTTCAGGGATTCTTCCACTTTATTATCATGTTCAAGTTGAGTCTTTAGATTGATGACTATTTCTTCTGTCTTGTCCAAGACATCTTTGCATTTAATAGTTTCGTCACATGTCTTAAATTCTTCCATATCTTTTGTTAGATCAAAATCTTTAGTTTTCAATATTTTGATTTCTTCCTCGTTTTCTTGCTGAATCCTTTTTAGGTTAATGGATTTTAATTCCAACATTTGGCATGGTTCTTCCTTTTTAGTTAATTGGATCTTATGGGATTCTTCCTTTTTCTTATCTTCTTCAATTTGAGTCATTAGATCTGCATTAGTAGTTTCATTTATCTTTTTGAAGTTGATGATTTCCAATTCCAACATGTGGTAAGAATTTTCTTTCCTAGGTAACTGGATCTTCAGGACATCTTCACTTTCTTTAGTTTCCTCAAACTGAGTTTTTTGAATGTTAACCAATTCATATGTTTCTTTTAGTACTTCTTTTATTTTATTGTTATGTGTCTTTAATTTTTCCATCTCTTTTGTTAGATTAGTAACTTTGTTTTTCAAACTTTTGATCTCTTCTTCTTTGTTTTCTAGCTGGAACTTTTGTTCATTCTCTTCATGGTTAGATTGATCTAACTATTGTAGCAGCAACATATATTTCTTTTGAATTTTCTCCAACTCTTCGAAAGTGCACATAACTGTGTATTCAAGTTAGTCAATAACATCCCTAGTAACTTAAATATATAGACTATTTGTTGGTTCCATACTAATCACTTCAAATGTAGTTATAACATCATTATTAAAGTCTAATAGTTTTTTCTTTGGTGAATACTGAGGTATTCATCAATTCCTTGATGTAGTAGTCTCCATTGTTGATGATTGGGGTTTGCATCAAATACTGAATTTCATTCTAATTAGAAATCTCTTTCCCTAAATTATGTTCATCAATCTAATTGGAATAATTTTTCTTTATCTTGTTCCTTATTTGGATAAGAATTATCTTCTTCCAAGTTTTGTTCTTTATTCTGACAGGAATCCTCTTTATCCGAGTCTTTTTCCTTACTTTGATAGGATTTCTCTTCTTCTTATGCCTCATTCTGATAACAATTTTCCAGGTGGAGGCATAATTCTTTAGAAGATTTGCAGTGTCTCATCTTTTCTTTGACTTCGTCTGGCAATCCATCCTAGATTTATTTTAAGGCTAATGAATTTGTTATCCTTGCTTACTTTGAATTTTTGGCTTCTCCCACACTCCAGATCCTCTTGACTTTATATATCTTTTTATATTTTCCCTCCACGAAGAATAATCTGTTCCATCAAATAAGGGAGCTTCATTTGTGGAGATAGAAATTTGTCCACCCATTTCTTCAGAATCTACTTTATAGTGTTTAAATTGTGTTGAAGACACCCACTCTGAGACCAATTGTTGAAATGTACACTTGACACTAAGAGGGGGGATGAATCAATGTCACAAAACTTTGGACAATTTTACACTTTTTATTAATTAATTGAACAACATATTATTATTTCAATTTCTCAACCAATATATAAAAGAATAAATATTTTATTTATTTATTTAACTTGAATGAATACATAATATCAATCTTCATCTTCAAAAAATTATGAAAGACCCATCTCTCTGTTACAAGACACAACTTGTAGTTCTCAGATCCAACTGAGAGATGAGGAATCCAACGCTCATAACAAGTCCCAACTTGTTGATCTCAGATCCAATTGAGATGTGAGCAATCCAATCCTCATACAAGACCCATCCTATAAAGAGGCACCAACCTAATAGAATGAACCTTCATTCAATTCACTATATATAAATATATATACTTCAACAAATTCAACTTCATCTTTTGTTCACCATACTTCTTTGTTTATATAGTCTCCCAATAGGTATGAATTTGAAGAATTATGTCCCTTTGTTTGAACCATTACACCTCTTCATTTGAATTAATAATAATGATTTATATTATTATTATCTTTAATAGTTTGATTTAAAGACTTCAAATCCCTTGTTTTGCATTTATTCTGTTTTAAAACCTGTCACTGCAAATGTTGTAGAAATTGAGTTCTGCAGAGGCGCTTCCTTCAAACCATGTTTTTAGGAACTTCCTCTTCTTTCACCCTTATTCCACTATCATGAGACCAATGTTTCGTGCTTCAAAATTCTTCCCCTTTTTTCTTTTTATCCCCCATATGTCCAGTGTTGGGACCGTGTTCTCCGGGCTTCGACACTCTAGAAATTTTCTTCTCTTCACCAAATATTGTTATCTCTAAAGTGATATATTCCAGAGTGTTATATCTCAAGCAACTTCAATTCATAGTTTTAATCCTCATCATTGATCACAATTTTGGATCAATGGTATGATTATTCTTGTAAAAGACTCATGTCTCACAATTTTCTTATCCTTATCTAATAGTTGTGATTCAATCGTGAGATGGATGGTTGTTGTTTCCTTTGGTACTTCGTGGCTTCGGGAGTTTTTTATTTTTATAAACTTCCAATTATATGAGACTAAATTTCACCGAAGTGTGTATACTATATTAATATTGAGTTGACGTGTGTCCATAAACTTCAATGGTCCAGATCTTATTTTGGATTTTTGGTACTCCGGGACTTCCGGTTACTAGAACTATGAAGTAGTTCAATTCCTCGAGAGTGATACCCTATTGAATCAGCCATAAAGCAGTGGTGACCGCTTGCTGTCGATTAACACCTTTTCTTACGCTATCCTTCCACTATGCTTGATCAATGGTTGTGAATTCTCCCGAAGTAGATCAAAAGTTAGCATTACTTCATGATTTACGCTTACTTTATCCTTCCATTGTACTTGATCAATGATCGAGAATGCTCCGGAATTAAATCAAGGATTAGCATTAATTCATGATTTATGCTTACTCTATCCTTCCATTGTACTTGATCAGCGATCGAGAAATCTCTCGAATTAGATCAATGATTAGTGTTACTTCATGATTTACGCTTACTCTATCCTTCCATTGTACTTGATCAATGGTCGAGAGAACCCCAAAGATATTAGATCAACGACCATCATTAACTTCGACCATTGATGCTTTGGGTATTTGTTGGTAGTAGAAACTAGATATCCCCGAAGGAATTACTCCTTGAATGACATAGCTTGATGATGTCACTATTGATGTGGAACTCATTGAGTGGTTGCCATGTGTCACCTAGATTCGTGACTTTCGTATACCTAAAGTGCCAACTATAACTTGACACTTCACACCATCTAAATGTGCCACGTGTCCTTGCTGATGTGGGCTATTACTGTGTGTACCACGTGTATTACTTCGTGACTTATAAACTCAAGCCTTCGGGTCAACTTACACATTCTAAACCCTTTTCCACCGAAGTGATCAACGCCGAAGTTTATAGTCTCCTTGTGATTTGACGATTTTTATGTTTTAATCTAGATCAACGGTTGACATGACTTCGAGGCTTCGGTATTTGGGTAATATTACATGTTCTTGGCTTGTTTTCGCTGTAGTGATCAGTGCGAGAGTTGGTTGTTTCTATGTAACTCTGATATGATGTCTATAATATTACACTCTAGATCAACGTTTGTAGTGACTTCAAATGGTCAGCGATGGAGTTGACCAGTTCTACTCAGCTTTAATCCAACGACTGAGATCTTTCCTAATGCTATATGACAATTTTAATTTGGAATTTCATGCCTTGGCCTTGCTTATCTTATCCTTCCACTTTAATTGATCGGATGGTCAATATTACTCCCAAATTTTTTCATAGATCGGACGACTCATGTCCACATTGGGACTTTGTCTTCGGCTGAAATATTTTCCCTTAAATTTTATCTGAAGTAGTCATCTCTAAATATGACCATTGTTCCTCCTACATGATCTAATGGTTTAAGTCACTCCTGAATCTTAAATCATACGACCACGATTCTCTCCTTCTTTACACAGGTTTGCTCTATGATCCAACAGTCATATTTACATCTGAATTCATGATAAACGAATCTAATAGCTTTATTTTTATAAAGGTTTCCACCTGTAAAAATTCTCTTTCTGAGAACTGATCTCCTACATGAATTCAAAAGAACTATCTCTTCTGAGCTTTGGAAAATGTACCTGTAACAAAGATCATTAATCCTTGAGAGTGATCGGATATTACATCGATGACATTTACCATACGATTTTTCTCCTGAACTTTAGCCTTGCTGCTATGTTGCATTCTCTTTCCATCAATGACCCTTCATTACATATGGACATAACTTATTAGACATATTGGCACAATTATAGCAAAATTTTCCTCACCCTATTCAATCTCGCATAGAGGACCTTTTTCCATTTCCCTATGCAGACTTTTCATACCTTTTTGCAAATCCCAGAGCTAAAAATGCATGTTTTCTACATATACACACCTTGCCTACTACAAAACATGTGTATACGTAGGTTGCACCACTACAGCCCATGTACATCGATATTTGTGCCCAAAAATTAAAAATGGTGTCAGGTTTCCATGTCATGACAAGAGATCAATGATCCTTGGCCTTCCATATATTGGAAACATTTTGACTCAGATCTTTAGTTCCATTTGAAGGCTATACATGGTCCAATTCTGAGCTATGGAAAGGTGGAGAAAGAATTCAACTTTGAGAGAAAAGTTACTTTGGAGGAATTATTGACTTCATGTTGAGTCTGGATCCCTTTGTTCTTTAAGTCTGAACACAGTGTTCAGCCCCCAAGTGCTTCCCTTATTGAGTGAGAAATCTATTGTCTCTCTTACATGAGCTTGCCTTTGGGGGAGGATTGAAGTGGTCGAGGCCTAGCTGGAAGGAACTTAGTTTCTTGGTTTCGAACTGTGCTGACACAAAAGTCTATAACTTTTTCACTTCTGATGATCATATATTAATAGAAATACTATTTTCCCGTCTAATTGATATCTCGAAAATATCTGAATTATTATCCATAGGTTTATTTGTTATGTATATTAATAGATTATACTATCAAATGTGCTAACATCATATATTATCACCATATTCTTGCTTTTCTTTGTTGTTGAGGACTAGTTGCAGCTATATTGCTTTGGGTTAAGTTCTCAATGGTGGACTTCATCGAACGTCTGGATGAGGTAGGCCTTTTTATCTTTTATTGCTAGCATATTTGTTTATATAGCATACTTGAGAATAGAGTTCATTTCTGCAGTCATTTCTGTATGTTGTGGCTTACCCCTAGCCATAGATAGATTTTCCTCGTAACGAAATTGGCGACTATACTGGGGAATGATCTTCTTTCTTAGGGTTTGGAGTGTTTTTATCCTTAGATTGATCTCATTCATACTGCATTTATTTTCCTATCATTACTTGAAAGCCTCTATTCACTCTGGGTCTAAGTCTTTCATCCTTCTCTTTTGACTAGCTGTGTTTTTGAAACATATACGTGGGTTTTTGCTTGACAGTCATGTATATACATGTGTTGTCCTTCTACAAGCTGCGTACATACTATATGTTTCCTTGAGTAGTCATGTACATCAACCTCTTGTGCTTTTTTGCTGGGTTTGGTGGTTACTGGGTAGGTTTTGATGATTGTTGAGTCTTCTTGGGTCTCTGTAGTGACTGTTAAGTGTCTCTGGGATGACAGGAAACCTTTCTTTGGTTGAATTTTTGGGCAGAGTCTTTCTCATAAAATTTTCATTTTGATTGTTCTTGTACATTGGGCTGGGTGTTTTTTTCCTTGGTATCCTACTTGAGTTGTCTCTTTCTATACACAGTAGATTCTTTATATATCAAGTTGTTGTTCAGTCCATGCATTTTCATTTTTCTTATATTAAAAATACAAAAATTACTAGGCATTTTACATTGATTGGCATTTTGATCTTTTGAGTCTTATTCATTTAGCTTAGTGCATGTAAAGAAAGATTGCATTTTTATTTCAGAATTGTAGAGTTGAAATTGAAAATTGCATTGTTTTAAGAAGCATATCATTTATTGAAAATTGAAGTTAGGACTTTGCATTGTATTCATATTTAATTTATGTGTTGAGTCATAACATCATGACTTTAAATATGACACCTTTTTGAGTAAGCACGACCATTAAAATTAACGCTATAATTTAAAATTGATTAGTCACGATTTTATTTTCTAGGGTGCACAAACTAGCTTAGGATTTAGTGCCTTGGAATAGGATTTTGTGAGTAAACTTCTCCAAGGCTATTAAATCAACATATGTGTCTAACCAAGGGAGTGGAGAAATCCATTGTATAATCGGTAATATCAAGAGGCTCCTCTTACACCAGAGTTAATCACAAGGTCGCATGAGGTTGGTTGAAGGGATATCCCCCCGATACCTTCTTAGCATCAGAGATATTTCTGTGGATCTATTCATATATGGGGATCTTGGTAGTGCCCTTACCTCTGTGAGAGGTGTTACTTTCAAGGTTTCAGGCTTTGCTACCCTAACCATACGATGGACTTGACTTACGACTGTTTGCTTGTGCATTGGTTATACATTGGTTTCTTAGTTAATTGACTTAGGTGCCACATAGGTTACTTGCAGGGGTTATTCTACAAGTACCCTGGGTTAGATAAGGTTCAGACAACACACAACCTTTATGGACAATTACCTCTCTGGGGGATCTGACCGACTGGTTTTTAAGCCCACGAGGGACCTTATAACTGATTTTGTTACCTCTGATATTTATTAGGGAATCTCAGGCCCCTCTTGGGCGAGACATACCTTCTTTAGGGAGGGAGGCCACTTTCAACCACTTTACCCCATTTGTGTGCATATTATCCATTTGATTATTTTTGGTGTTCTCTTTGATTACTTGTTGGCCTTAGGATTTATTTAACGATTATAGTAATTTTAATTTATTCCTAAATTTTATATAAAAATACTATACAATAATCCTAAGTTAAAAGGTAATATGCAGACTTGGAGGTTATTCTTTCATTAGTTACTCTTTGGGTTTTGACACTTTGACCAACAATGAAGTTGAGGCCTTGGCGCTCTTTGCAGGTGTTCATCTAGCTCATTAATGGGAAATTCAAAATCTTGTTGTCTATAGAGATTCCATGATGATCATTCAAGCGTTGGCTAAAGGATATATTGTTGGAGGGAATTTCTTCTCTAGAGTCATGTTTAGAACCCTCGGGGATCTCAAAAAACTCAATATGCACTCCCTATTCCATCCCTATTCCATGTAAAGTGAGAGTTGAACACTGAAGTGGATAAGTTAGAAAAGGTGATTTCAAGGTTAGCCAAACAAACCTCAATGATTAATGGAATTGTTTGGGTCACTAAAATTCCCTAAGTGCATGATGGTTTCACTAAATAGATAGGATGATCGACAAATCCCTATATTCAATGATCTGCACTCCATACATTTGAACATTCAAGGGAATTACTCTGATTTAGTACCTTGCACATGTGACTTGAGTTTCTTAAGGGTGGTGAGGGGCATGAACAATTAATTAGTAGAGTGTCGAGGTATCTAACTTGAGGTCGAGAATACCCAGGTAGCATGTTTCTCAATGGTTTTCCATTACCATCCCTTTTATCATTTTTTATGTCGGTAATGGTAGGGAAGGCTTGTTTTTAGAATCTAAGTGCTTGGATTATACCCTTGATATCTCTCTTCATAACTCTTGTGAGGTTTTTGAGTTGGGTCTCCCTATTAACCACCAATCGAATTTATTCTTGAACCTTTAGTTCTCCCTAGAGTAGTTGTCCAAACCCAATTATTTTCCCATCTAGGACCACAGTCCCAGTTGCTTGTTCCCTTTTAGGAATCGATGTGCACTTTGGATTTCATGGGGATTTTATCTGATATGTTTTAAAATTTGGGGAATTTCATTTTGGGGTCTCTATCTTGCCTGGCCCACGACCCTCAAGAAATATTTGGGTACAATTTGAGAAGCACTCATAAGGTTAATTTTCCATCCAACAATACAGGGTTAGTGGCAAACCCATTCTTTTACACAAAGAAACAAAAATAAATCCTTCAACATATTGATGTAAATTGCATTTTCCAGAAAATAGTGAGTAATAAAATTGGCAAGGAATGGAATATTCAGTGCTTCATATGAAGGCTTGGAATTTTGAATCAAATTGAAAATATTAGGTTCAGGGGATGCCCAGGAAAACCCACCATGAATCCTTCATGGGGTGGCATTAAAAAAAATTTGCGTCGACATGAAGACATCTTTGAAGGATCTAGGGTGCAACTTAAGGAATATGCAACAAAGGTTAGCAATGTGGATCAATTGATTAAGACCTTGTTACAACTCACTAAGTTGTTTGAAAAAGAGATTCTATAGACATCAACTCTTGAGCATATTGTTTCCATGCTTTTACAAAGATTAGATTCCCTGGAATACGAATACTATCGGTTCAAAGATCGAGATGAAGAACAATAAAGAATCGGGGAATTGGAGAGGACATTTGAGAGTTTACTATATCATATGGAAACTATTGAGTAAGTGTGCATCCAACTCTGAGCAACAACAAGGAAACCTCATTCCAACTCAGGTTCCAATAACAAAATTATACGGAATCCACAAGTTGCAAACTCAAGAGAGGCACATGCAAGTTGGGAAGTGGAACGGATGGAGATAGAAGACAATATACTAAGCCAAGCAGAAATTCAAGAAGTTCTAGAACATGATTCTACATTTTAAATGTATTTTGAATGTTTTTTTTATTCAAGCAAATTTTCAAAGTATTTAGCAGCAACACTACAAGTATGAACATGCACCTTTTAATACTTTTTGAAATTAGGATAACAAAATCAGACTCATACATATATCAACCAACTTTTGTAAAGTATTGCTTGGACGTGTATTCTTATATATAAATCCTCATCCATTCCTTAAAAAAAATTCTAAGTTAAAACAAGTAATGTTTTTAATTTTTTGATAAGGAATTTATTTATCAACTTTTTAGCACTAACACTTAAATGAAATAATAAATTTATTTTTTTTGATGATTTTATGTGATTTGATTTTTACTTGAGTATGTAATGTTTGTTTTTTCCCTTGTGTTAAATACTTTCACATGTTTCACATCATTTTTAAACCAATACAAATGTAATTTCACATGTTTCTCATTATTTTTAAAAGAATACAAATTTTATTTTTATAAATAATGTGTTAGTATAATTGGATTATATCAAGTTTCTATTGGTAAAATATTTTATAAAATAAAATTTTAAAATTGTAATGTATTTTAATTAAGTGTTAAGGACAACTATTCAAAGTCTCATTTAAAAAAAAAAAATCAAGAATTAATGATAAGAATATTATATTAATTAAACATTAAATCAGAACTCAACTTACCCCATTATACCAACTTAAAACACATAACAAAATCAATATATTAAAACCTATAAAATCAATCATATTAAAACCCATTATACCAACTTAAAACACATAACAAAATCAATATATTAAAACCTATAAAATCAATCATATTAAAACCTATAAATACATGTCCAAATCAACTTTCTTAAAATCCGCTCAATTCAACTTACCACATTATACCTAACTTAAAACACATAACAAAATCAATCATAATAAAACCTATAAATACATGTAGAAATGAAGTTTCTTAAAAGCATCCCAATTCAACTATATGAGAAAGCTTCTAAATACATATCAAAATCCTTTGAACCATGAATATCACTTTAATATTCAATTTACCTCATCATTCAATCTTTTTGATAAATACGAAGAATACCTAAAGATCACATGAACCTAAATGTGTAATAAAAAATCAACCATCCATACATGAATTTATACCATGAATGAATTTATAGGCAAAGCATTAACATCATGCATAATGAACCTCTTATTCCATTTTATTTTTTCGAAAGATGCAAAGGGTTTGTTTGAATCATATTCAAACCCTTGATGTAGTATTTCTCCCTTCATTCACTTTAAAATGGTTTGTACATATTTTTATTTATTTATGTTAAAATGTTTTTGTAAATGGTTTTACTTTTATTTTTGAAAAAAATAAATCAAATTGAATAATTTTTAATGTTAATTGTATTATTATAAATTTTTTATTTTAAATAATAATTTTATAAATATAAATTTTAATAAAAAAGTTAATATTATTAATTATTTAACTAATTATATAATAAAACATATTTAATTAACTATTATATATATAATTACTACTATCCAAGTTCATCAAAAAGTTTTTTATATTTACTTTATTTATTTAGTTTAAAATTAAAACTTTAATTTAAATGAGCCATGTTTTATAACTCAAATATATATAATTACTACTATCCAAGTTCATCAAAAAGTTTTTTATATTTACTTTATTTCTTTAGTTTAAAATTAAAACTTTAATTTAAATGAGCCATGTTTTATAACTCAATATTGAAAGTTTTTAATGTTAATTGTAATTATATTATTATAAATTTTTATTTTGAATAATAATTTTATAAATATAAATTTAATAAAAAAATTTATAAAAAATTTAATGTTATCAATTATTTAACTAATTATATATAATCGTTACATGCTTGGACAGCTCAGTTGCACGCATGCTCTGACCTCTTTCTCTCGCACGCATGCCCCCCTCTCCTGGAGAGGCCTCGGGGCCTCCCTCTTCCTCTCCCTCCATTTCCCCACTAACGTTGCGTCTTTTGCCTCCCTAATTGCCTCGCTTCCCAAGATGAACAAAAAAAATCCTCCAAAGTTTGTGAAAAAACTGGATCAGATCCCTTTGGTTTAGATCCAAGGAAGCTCCAGAACCCTCGCTCTGAAATTTGCAGAACAAGCACTCATTGGACAGTTTACGGGAATCTGGCCTTCTCCGCGGGCTATGGCGATCTGGATCGACAAGAAATGGAAACCCCATCTGAAAGGAAATCTCTCGCACTTTCTTTGTGGAAGAGGCTTCTTTGCCTTTCTCTTCGAAAATAAAATAGATAGAGATCTCATCTTCCGAACCGAACTGTACTTTATGGGATTTAGAGGTATGTATCTCAATAGTTGGACCCCGAATTTTAATCCTAAGAATGATATTCCTAATGCAATACCAGTATGGGTTCGCCTTCCCTTCCTCCCTCTGCATTGTTGGAATAGCGAAACTATTCGAGCTATAGGAAATACACTTGGAAAGTACATACATCGAGCAGAACCTAAAGATGGCCTTCAAGCCTGTGCACGCATATGTGTAGAAGTAGTTTTGGAAAAAGGATTGCCTGAAGATATTAACCTCACCCTGGACAAATGGAACTACATGGAGCAAGTACATTATGAACAACTTCCCTTCAAATGAAAAATATTCCATGAGTATGGACATTTTACAAAACACTGTCCTAAATACCCTCCTAAAATCATGACCGAAGAAGTTGATCAGTGGTAGCAACCAAAACAGAAAAAGAAACAAAAGCATGACCTAATTAATAAATCCATCCCCACGCCCCCCCCCTCCTAATATCACGCAAGATCTTGAATCCTCCATTCTGATCCCGACTCAAGAGCCATCTTGTGAAGAGCATCCTGCTCCCCCACCTCCCCCCCCCGAACATATCCTCCTGAGTCCCTGATCGCCCCCTCAACATCGCCTTCGCCCTCTCATCCGTCTTCTATCCCTGAGGACGATGATCTAGAGAAAAACTTAGATGAAAACTCTGACTCAGATACACATGCTTCTCCCATTAGAAAAGTTGGACGGAAATCAAACCTGCACAAAAGGGAAGCTTCGGCCAGAAAGGAAATCGAACTCGGGAAGAAAACAACTTTGGATCAGCATGCCAGAAAAGAAGAAAGGCATACCAGGAATCAAAGTGGATCCAACCCCCATAAAGGGGGAAACACCAAGCTTTCTAAATGATAAAAGTAATCTCCTGGAACTGCAGAGGACTAGGGAGTCGGAACAATCTCTCGCTAATACATGATCTAATAAAAGTAGAAAATCCTCAAGTTCTTCTGCTCCAGGAGACAAAAAGGAAGGATATTGATATCCTTCAGGATAGTAGTTACATCTGGCGAACATGCAAAGGAGTAGCAGTCAGCACAAGAGGAGCCTCGGGGGGAATCTGCACCCTGTGGAATCCCAATATCTTCTCTCTCCACTCTTGGCAGTCCATGATCCACTGGATTAAAACTTCACTTCTTCATCCCCCTTCAGGTAAGATTCTGACTATTTTCAATGTTTATATGCATGCAAGTTAACATGAAAAAATTGATTGCTAGTCCTCTCTCCAAAACCTGCAAGAAAGTCTTGATCTCAAAGATCTAATAATAGCAGGAGACCTCAACACCACCCTCAATCATAAAGAAAAAAAATGTGGCTCTCAAGTATGGGACCCCACTCATGAGAATCTTGAGGATCTTATATCCTCCTTTCATCTTCTCAACATAAAACCCTCTAATGGTTGTTTCACTTGGTCAAATAGACAACTTGGGTCGGGGCATATAAAATCTCGCCTAGACCGGTTCCTCTTAAGCAGCTCCTTCCTTGACGATTCCTTTATACCCTGCTCTCACATTCTCTCTTGGAATAGATATGACCACATACCTATCACTCTCACCCTTACCCCTCATGACAATCTTGGCCCCATCCCCTTCAGATTCAACCCCCTGTGGGCTTCAAACTCTTTCTTTTTCGATATTGTCTTAGATGCATGGACCTGCTAGATACAAGGCTCTCCAAACTACATCTGGGAACAGAAACTAAAAAGAGTCAAGGCGACCCTCAAACACTGGGTGAAGCACAACAAAGAAAAAGAACAAGAAGCAAAATGTAGAAAAATTAAAGAAATGGAAGAAAACAGATTAGTAATTAAAGAGGGACCTGCCACTCATTCCCTCCTTCTCAAATAACAACAAGACTTCATTGAGTATCAAAAAATCCTGCATGAGGAAGAGGAAACTTGGAGGCTCAAATTTTGGCTAAGCTCAAGTGATAGAAACACAAAATTATTTCAAAGGCAAACCAAAGCCAGACTCTGGAGAAACAAGGTGAAGGAAATCACAAAAGAGGATGGCTCAAAATCTGTTGACTTCCACCAAATACAAGAAGAATCCAAACTGCATTTTCAACGACTCCTAACTGAGGATGGCATTGCAGACCTCAACGTACAAGAGGATCTGCTGATAAAAATACCTAGTATCATCAATCAGGAGGACAAAAGCAAGCTAAATCAGGAAGTTATAGAAAAAGAACTTCATGAGGCCTTGTTTCAGCTCCACCCAGACAAAGCTCCAGGCCTAGATGGCTTCAACACACACTTTTATAAAAAATGTTGGCATATTATTAAAAGAGATCTATTGAGGATGATACAATATGTTCAGAAATCCACAAAACTAGGAGGTAGTACAAATTCCACCTTTTTAGCCCTTATCCCAAAAGATTCCAACCCTTCCTCCTTCTCCATATTCAGACCCATTTCCTTATGCAATGTTTCCTACAATCTCATCACTAAAGTCATTGCCAATAGAATCAAGCCTCTCTTTCATAAGCTCATCTCTCCAAATCAAAGTGGCTTTGTCCAAAAAAAACAAATGATTGACAACATCATACTGGTTCAAGAAGCCATCCACTCCAACAGGGAGCGAGGAGATCAAGGAATGATCATCAAAATTAACATGGCCAACGCCTTTGACAGGATAAGGCACTCCTTTTTGTTTGTAGTTTTGAAAAAAATTGGTTTTAGCTCTAAGTTCATAGCCTGGGTCTCAGCCTGTATCTCCTCTCCCTGGATAACCCCTCTGATAAATGGGCGCCCGACAAATTTCTTCAAAATCTCTAGAGGGATAAGGCAAGGTTGTTCGCTCTCCCCCCTCCTTTATATAATCATGGTTGAAACCCTAGGTAGACATCTAGAAAAGTATAGAATCTCCAAAGCCATTCTCGGCGTCAAAATAGCTCGAGGGACGAAGAGATTAAACCACTCCCAATTTGTTGATGACACTCTCCTCATTTGGGCCACCTCCTTAGTGATGGCCAAAAGATTCAAATGTTCTCTGGATAACTTCACCCAAGCCTCGGGATCCCTTATAAATAATGTCAAATCCAACATCTATGCTTGGAACACCCCTCTTCGAACTACCCATCTAATAACAAGTATCTTATGCTTCCCTCTCATTGAAAAATGGAAAACCTTCATATACCTTGGCATCCCTATTTGTCTCAAATCTCTTCCAAATTCAGCCTGGAACCAAGTTCTTGAAAAGCTCAAAAACAAGATGGATCATTGGGGAGCCTTCTAGCTCAATTTGGCAGGGCGTACTGTACTAATAAAATCAGTTCTCTCTACTCTTCCCATCTTTCAATCCTCTTCCCTTCTGGCTCCTCAAAATATTAAAAACACAATCTCCACCCTCCTTCGGCGCTTTCTCTGGGAAGGAGGGAAAACAGACAAGAAAAAATATCATCTAATAAAGTGGGATATTGTAAAACATCCCAAGGAAAGCGAAGGTCTAGGCATCAGAGATCCTAGCCTCTCCACCTTAGCAATGGGAGAAAAAATTCTCTGGAACCTTGTTTCAGGAAGAAATGACTGGTGGAAGCAAATCCTAAAGGAAAAATATCTTGTAGGGGATAGGCTCAGATGTCTAGACCAACATCACTCTTTAAACAATGGATCGCCAATAGGGAAGCTTTTCTCAGTGTCCATCCCTCTCCTTCAAAGTCAACTCACCTGGATTCCTGGGAATGGTCGAAAGATTCTTATAGGGATTGATAGTATCATGGGCAAACAACCCCTCTAGCAGCATATACAGCTACGAACGCTCATCAATTGGCTAGACATGCAAGGCAAAAAACATATATGGGATATCTCCTCTTGGCATGCAGACACGGGAGATTGGACTGGGTGGAATTTACAAAATATACCAAGCAACCTCCAAGATGCGGCGCGCCAGCTGAAATATTTTCTAAAAGGATGTGCTCCCATTCCTATCACCCTAAGAGATTAGAGAGGCTAGGGGAATGGAAACTACTCTGTAAAGCAAGGTTACTCCCAACTACTCTCACAACTGAATCCCCCCCCTAAAGATAAAATGTGGAACTCTATTTGGAATAATGACAACCCACCCAAGGTAAATTCCTTTTGCTAGATATTGGCACATGGAAATTTTCTAACAGGAGAAAATCTTCTTAAAAGAAACATCCATGGGCCCTTCACGTGTGAACTTTGTGGAAAAGCGATGGAAACCTCTCAACACATATTTCTAATTTGTCCCTTCACTATCATGGTGTGGAAAATAACTTTGCAAAAGATCCACTCAAGAATCAGATGGTCGTCCCAACCCAGAGAACTCTTTTCAGAATGGCCCTCCCTATAGCGAGGCACCTGCAAAAATAACCCTCTTTTCAAAGCAGTGTATAAATCCTTACCCAAGTACATCTGCTAGAAAATTTGGCTAGCCAGAAATCGAATTATCTTCTCCAACCTTCGTTCTCCCCCAGATCTCATAGCTAAAAAAGATGTGGCTCTCCTAGTTGAATTTTTCCTTTCTAAGCCCAAACTCCTCTCCTTCACCCCCAACTCGACCTTAGAATCTGACTGGATCTGCTCCTTTTTCCCCTACTTTCCGTCCACAACTCCTTCCCCCTCCCCCCCCTAGATCCTCCTGGCAGCTTCATGATGACTCTAATTACCTGCACTAGTACAATGAACATCAAACTCACACTCTTTATTTCGATGGAGCTTCAAAGGAAAACCTCGGGGTGGCAGGAGCAGGAGGGGTCACATTTTCCGACGAGGAAACCAAGTTCTCTCTTTCCATTGGAATCTGGGCATAGCTAACAATAATCAAGCTGAAGCATATGCACTGTACCAAGGTCTTCTTCTTGCCAAAAGAAGGAACATACACTCCATTTCGGTGATCAGGGATTCCAAGATAATCATAGGGAATGTACGCAAAGGGTCCCACCCTCCAAATCTCCATTTAAGAGCCATTCTCCAAAGAATCTTGACAATTCACACTCTCTTCCACAATATTTCCTTTTATCATGTCCTCTGAAGAAATAATCAATTGGTCGATGCTCAAGCTAACCTGGCAATTGAACTAGAGCAAGGCACACTAGTGGTTAATGGGTTATCTCTCCTCTCACCCATACCATGACATTAGACACATGGATTTTTTCTCCCCTGGCCACTGTCGTATGGGCCACAGTGGTGAAAAGGGTCATGGTTTGGGTCGCCTTTCAATCCAATGCCCCTACCTGGACACCTAACCACCCTCCCCCTCACCTCAGCACATGGCTTTGTAGCCCCCACCACCTGCCATACCTCACCTCTCAACACATAAGCACCCACTATGTCACCTTTGCGCATGTTAAGTGGCTTCATATCTCCCCCTCCCCCAACTTGGGAAGTCTTATTGTAGTACCTTCAAAAGCTCATGGGCGTGGAAGAGAAGATTGGAGCGACATGAACCTGTTCATCATGACGCACAAAGAGTACAACACATTAAACTCAGGCGAGATGAAGGATCCCAGCATCAGAGGTGATCATGGCTGCAACTAGTGGCAAAGCATGGGAAACTGGTTAAGTTCTCTGAATCATTCGAAGGTGATGGAACATATCATAACATGAGCGACTCATATTGTTAGCATTCTCATTCCTGAAAAGAACAAAGTAGTGTCCACACCTCATAAGCGCACTGCTATCTGTGTTTTACAGCCGGATAGAATTGGGATTATAGGCAAGTTGAGCAAGCAACCACAAAGATTTGTCTCAGGAGAGGAACACGACGAGCTGGTAGACACAATTCAAACACTTCAATTACAACTTAGAGCACTTTCTTCACAAGTTCTCTCCATCACAGAGATTACCATCCAACACAGGAGTGAACAATAGAGAAATAGAGATGAGTGTGAAGCTCTGAGGTAGCAGATCGAGGAAATCCAAATGGTAGTTGGACCAACATCGCCCGCAACCAACTACATTCCAACTTCTGATGAGGCCTCCTCACCTAGACCACGCGCGAACCTGGACCTCCGGTAAAGGCAAAATTCCCAACACCAGACACTTCCAAAAAGTGTATGCATTGTTTTTTATGTTGTTACTAGGAACATTTTGCATGGTTTTTACCATAGCAAATTGAGTCGACTTTAGCGTTTTAGCAAGCAATACCCCTGTTCTTCATTTTCTCTTCGGAGAATTCAGGAGGGTAATTTTTGAATTTTGCAAATTCTGTAACACAGACTATGTACATCTATCTTCGCAGTTTTTTTAATATAAAATTACCCATTTTTTGTTAAAAAAAAAAATATTATATAATAACAAATATTTAATTAACTATCATATCTATAATTATTAATACCCACTTTCATCATAAAGTTTTTTATATTTACTTTAAAAAGATAGAAAATAAATTATAGTAATTATTAAAGAGAAAAATGCAAAATAATATTGTTGAACAAATTTATTACTCCTTTTTATGAACTTATAATTAACTTTTTATAAACTTATAATTAATAATAGATTATATAATATTAAATAGTTTTAATGATTAACACCATATATTTTTTGATACCTCCAACCGTGAAGTACAGACATTGGAAAAGTATACACCTACCTGTTTTTATATGCTTATGCTTATCAAAAACCTACGAAACCTCGGGCAAACAATAGGTCCAAAACCCACCAATACCCTACACTATGGGTTCAAATGTCAACGTGATATCATTAAAACAACTTGTAGCGAAGCACTCCCTGTAGCGTCTGTGAAAGTGCAAATAAGGATTCGGCCTGTGTATTCATCGACCAAATGAGGCAGTATATAAGGCTACCAAGTCACTCAATTCTAGTTCAGTATTTTTTTTAGCAGAAAAAATAATTCAATTATATATTAAAATATAATGTGTTTTTTTAACAAAATTACAATTACAATAGCAAGATAAATAGTTTTAGGAAGACTAGCAATCGAGCTTCATGCCAATTAAACTGAGAAAAGTAATGTTGCTGCAACAAAAATTCAAAGACAAAAATGTTATCAAAAAAGCTCTGCCAAAATACTGTCAAGACAAAGAACTGAGAAAAGTAATGTTGCTGCAACAAAAATTCAAAATTTATCATAAATTTATCATAAATTAGCTGAATCATTGTGACAAGCTTCGATCATCTTTTAACTTGAATGGACCGAATTAAACAAGAAGCTCATCATCTTCTCACATACTTCTAATGAATTCAATAAAAAAAACTAACCAGTTATCTAAGCAGCACTTTAATTTCAAGTAGGGCTGATCAACGACACCCATTGACTAGACTGACATGAGGGTCCCACATATACTGAATATATCCTTATATGAGAACATATTATGTTTTTTAATATAATTGAATTTTTTTTTTCTTTGGGTAAAAAAGTAACTATTACGTAAGCTATCACCCGTCATTGTATATATATTTGAGTATTATTATATTGTATTATACTTATTTATTTGTGTTAAATATAAATTTTTATTTAAATTTCATTTAAGATCATTGTGATTTTTTTATTATATTTATTTATATGTTTCATAATAATTATTATTTAATTTAGATTTATTTAATTATTTAATTTATATTTATTTATTTATATTAAATATAAATTTTTACTTTAATTTCATCTAACGTCATTGTATTTTTTTTATTATATTTATTTACATGTTTCATAATAATTATTATTTAATTTATATAGTTAAAACAAATTATATATATATATATATATATATATATATATATATATATAATCAAGTTTCTAACGCCATTGTATTTTTTTTATTATATTTATTTATATGTTTCATGATA
>ML778947.1:1801171-1811264 GCA_009831015.1 Picea engelmannii
ATATATATATATATATATATATATATATATATATATATATATTAAATCAAGTTTTTAAGTTGATAAAATATTATATATGATATATTTTACAAAATTTAAAGAGAATAATAATTTTTGCTTTATAATATTAAAACTATTTAATTACAAAGTTATTAAATTTATATATATTTTATGAATACATTATATTTAAATTTAACTTGAATTTTATTATCATTTAATTTCACAACATTTTTAGGCAATAACAATTTTTTCTTTATAATATTAAAAACTTAAAACCATTTAATTACAAAGTTGCTAAATTTACATATATTTTATGAATAAATTACAATAAATTTATTTTACAAATAAATTGCAATACATTTAAATAAGTTTTTTATATTATAATTATTTTCAATTAAGGCATAAGAATGATAGCCATATCCATTTAGAATTATTTTGATGATATTTAATGATTATAAAATTAATTTTTCATTAAATATATTTAGTATGTTATAATTTAAAGTTTGAAATTTAAAAGAAGAAGACAAAGATAAAAGTGTTGCCAATTATGTAGTTGTCTGTGATAAGTATAACTATTTAGTGTTTCCAACTTTGACATGATTTCCATGATAAATTGAAGAAAACTAAATAATTTTAATGAAAAAGAGAATCACAAACTCCCATCCATTTATATTAAAATAGATCATCTTACAAATACAACTATGATTAATTTTAAAATTAAAATTATTTCATAGTATGTAAATTTCATTTTTCATTAATTTGTGAATAAAATAATACTTTTTCTTAAATTTCATTTTTTTAATAAGATAATACTTTTTCTTCAATTTAGCAAGTTATAATAACTCCCTTAATTAATACTATCTCTGCAGGTATATGCTATAGCATTCTTTTATTTCAAAACACTTGTCAACTATTTTGTCTGAGCCTCCAGAAATATGGAATCCAACACTAACGTTGTTCGAGAGAAGATCAAAGAAAATTGTATTAACAAATAAACGGTTGAGCTTCATTTATTTGGTGTTAATATTTTAATTTTTGTTAATCACTTACGTGGCAATCAGTTAGCTATCAAAGTAATTTTTAAATATGATTAAGTAAATGTAAAAAAGTAAACACATAAACGGATGTCTTTATAATAGCTAGGAAGTTAATGATTGAAATCAAAGCCATTTATTTTGTGTGACTACTAAGAATATTCCAACCATATTTAATCCTATCCATAGAAAACTTATTAAGCACTAAACCCCTATTAAATCTGCCCATTGTCAATAGGTGTATGCCTTTTGACGTAACAAGAGGAGGAAGAAGAAGAGTTGCATGTGTCCGTGTTTAATGTGCTGAAAGAGTTGTTGGCACTGAAGCCAGAGGCGTACATTCCTGAGTCTGTTTCCATCGGACCCTATCACCACTGGAGATCTGAGCTCTCCGATATGGAGCGCTACAAATTGGCACCTGCTCATGGATTTCATAAGAGAATAAACAGACGCAAGTTTGAGACCATCGTTGTCGAGGAGTTTAAGAAGCACGACAGATGAATCTGGAGCTGCTATCACAAGTCCATCGATTATAAGGAAGAAACCTTGGTGTGGCTCATGGCTTTGAGCATTGCCTTCCTTCTCGAGTTTCTGTAGTTCTATGAGAGATGTGCCGACCAAAGTTTCCGCATGGAGTTCAAGCAACCGGGATGAGTCTTAGATCTGAGTGGCACCATCGCTGCCCAAAACACCATTGTCAAAGAAGTGATGAAGCTCGAAAATCAGTTGTCGCTTTTTCTTTTGCAAAATCTTTTGGAGTTGCAGTTGTAGTTTGAGGGTTCTGAAACCAAGGCAGAGGAGAGGTTGCGCAGGTTGCTAAGACTCGCATGTCAGGAATTATCACCTTTCACCTTCAAGTTACAGGAGGATTCAAAGCTCCATATAGACGAAAGAGGACACATGCTGAAAGTGTTGTACTACTATAACAACCCTAGTTAAATAACTAATTGTTAAAGTTAAATAATTGTTTAAGGATTATTAAGTTTAATTAATTGATCTAATGCATATTAATTAATTATTAGACGGTTTTGACCTAATGTTTCTAGCTGGTTGGGTGGTTAGACGGTTTTGGGCAGTGCATCAACCAGAGTTGGGGATAGCAGTAGCATCAGTTAGAGGTATGTATTTTCATTATTATGTTGTGTTATGCAATTGATTATAATCTGCTCATAAGTTTTAATATGCTGAATATGTAGTGGATCATTATGATGAATAATGAATGGTTTAAGGTTATGTTAGCATGTCTATATTTAAATTTATGATTTATAAGGCTCTGTTGGAAGAGACCTTACACATGGTATCAGAGCCCTAGCTTAAAAACTTGGACCAGGGCCTACCCACCTACCCAATTTAGAAAGGGAACTCTTCCCACCCAGAAATTTAAACAACTTCTAATTAGTTATATTGAACCCCTGAATAAATTGTTTAGGGTATTTATATATTGAAATCAACCCTGAAAACTTGCAACATGAAAACCTTGGGAAAGAGGGGCCCTAAAACTCTTTAATCATATATAAATTTGGGCCCAAGGACCAAGCTCAGACTCAAAGCTCTAGCTCCAACTCCACCTAACCTGCAAGCCAAGCACACAATTTCTTTTTTAGTATATATATATATATATATATATATATATATATATATATATAACGCTTCCCCAAATAATTTTTCTCTGCCCTTGAACTTCTAAATAGAGGTATAAATAACAATATATAAATAAACATATATAGAAGATATTTATTTAAACAATATATATATATATATATACACATATAAATATAAATAAAAAAATGGTTGGACTTTATCTAGTTTCTATTTAAACCTTAAGACCTAGTCCGAATACCAAAGCAAACGAGTGTCGAGGCTTATATCTACAAGTGTGACAAGGTGAAAGCCAATGCGTTATCACTTCACTATGCGTCTCCACCAGAATAATGAAAAATAAAAAATAATGAAGAAAAAATATATGCAAAAGGTGGTGTGTGCTCAAGTGTCCCATGTCTATTGCCCTGTTAGTGTCTAACAAAATCCAAGCACATATACCAAAGTCCACAAGACATACTTCATTACCCAACTATTACAATACACAACACAAAGCCCAACGCTCAAGTGCCAAGCCCAAGAGTTCTTTGTGCACCAGAATCAAACCAAAATCCACCAGAATCGAATCGAGACCTCTCCTTATACAGTCCCTGCTGAAAACAACATGGGGTACTTACATTCAAAAGTTAAAAAAATTTCAAAGATTACAAAATACTGGAATGGATTTGTATATTAGAAAATTATAAACCACACCTACTGCTTCTTGGGAATAATAAAATAGTATAGTGGAGCACTTCCAAACATACTAAGAAACCAATTTGATTGCAGAGAATAGAAATAGTCAAAGTTTAAACTTGACCTTAAAGCACAGGTCTACTAATACATTGCCACTAATGTGCTCATACCATTATTCTTTCAGGCAAATATCCACCAAAGTGAATGCTGGAATTTATTGGTTCAAAAGATCTGTGGAATTCAATGTAAACATTACTAAGATCTTCCTTAACTTGACCTGAACCCAGGCAACAGGCAGACTGAATTATTTTCCATTTATTTCTAGAACATGTATGATTATATTCATAACAAAAGGATTTTACACATCCTTGAGTTCTTTAGTCTGCACTGCAAACATATAGATAGATAGCCATGGCCATATAAAAAAACTGAAGTAAGCCACAATAACTGAAGCCACTCTCGCCCTAGCTGTAGCAGTGAAGTAACACAAAGCACCTATTGCCATTACGCCATTACATTGGTTCTTCCTATTTTGTGCATTTAATTTGATAAAAGACTATGATTTTCATATTGTTTATTTACCTATATGTCATATATATTAGTTGGAGTGGTCTAAATAGTATAGAAAAGAGAGTTTAATTGGTGCCAGATATAGAGTTATTTGAATGTACGTGAACAAACTTACCTTGCAAATTTTTATTAGTATCGGAGAATTCCAACTAAGAAATACCTCTCTTCACATTAACTTGAATTCCCATTCCAGTAAGCATTCTAGATCATATAAGAAATCTCACTGAAACAAGAGAAATCATCATATGAAAATGAGACAAAATGTCAATGATGTTGTACAGGAAGAGTGGAAACTACCGATAGAGCAGAAACTGTAGCTTTTGTGCGAACTGTATTTACATTGTACGAGAGTAGTTATCTTTGAAACTATCAGAAACAAAAATTCATTAAGCTTGAAGCGAGAGGGGGCATGAAGGCCTAGCTCCAGCTCCACGCGACCTGCAAACAAAACACTCAAAGCCCAACATTAGCGCCAATCCCATGAGGACTTACCTCACTTAACATAAAATAATAAAAAAACCCAAGACTAAGAAGGCCAAAGACCAAAGAAATAGCAGACCAAAGGGCAAGCTCGTAGTCCCTGAGATAGCGCTCGAAAACCATACAACACATAAACATTACACAGAGCTCAGCACCAAAACCCAACACATTTTCCAAGCATGACAACCCAACAACTAATAGTTAAGCCAAGCCACGACAGGTAGAGGCCACAAGGGACTTTATTGTGCTCTACGCATCCACAGGTGCACTACGCACCAGCATCAAGCACCGAGCTGAGAGGAATCCCACAAGGGGGAAACCATACCAGCTCCTCTACCACCGCTACCAGGTCTCCACGGCCACAATGTGGAACCCCCACCACTAAACTACAACCATACATAAAACAAATCCCAACACCAATCACACGAGACCTCTCTGCCTATCGCCAAACACCAAACGTCACCACATTTGCCTCTGCCTCCGCAGAAACCACCACTTCAACTATCTAGGAGAGCCATGAGAAAAAGACCCTCAGTGGAGCGGTAAGATTAGGGAAAAACTGGTGTGCTCGAGTTAGAAAACGGTGGAGTAAGTACGGGATTAGGGTTTGCCAGGGTTTGAGTAGTTTATTTATTTATTATTATTTTATTGTATGGTGTGGACAAGTGGTAAAAGAGGGAGGGGGCATGTGGGCCTCATGCGAGGACCCACGATGCCCATTTCAAAATTTAATTTTTTTTTTTAGTATTTGTTTATTTTTTTAATTTAATTATTTATTTTAAATTATTTAAATTATTTATTTATTTATTGTTTTAATTATTTATCTATGTTAATTTGTTTTAAATTTTTTATATTTAAAGCCCAATTGTTTCAATTTTTTTTTTTAATTTAAAATCTTAATTGTTTTAAATTTAACTAAATTGAAAATTTATTGGTTTTAAATGGGTTTAGAATTTTAAATTGAATTATTTCACTTAATTAAGCGATTGATTAAAGTAAGGTACCTAGTATTAATTAATATTAATAGGTGATTAATAATATGAATAATTAATTAAGTGATTAAATGTTAATATGTACATGATAATGATACTAATAATAATATTAAATTTTGGATTGGATTAGATATGTTCACTAAGACTATTGAAACTTAGGTTAAAGTTTAGTCTAGGTTAGTAGGTTTTAATAATTAATCAAAATTATATTCAAGATCACCTTACCTAGTTTTAAAGAATTTTTTAAAGATTTAGACTAGGATAAGTGGGAGGGGGCTCCATGCGCACTAAGAAAGTAAGTTAGAGGAATCGACGAGTGTGGTATGATGATAGTGTAGCTACCAGGCAAGGGAGTCAGTAGTTTTCTTAGGCGAATACATCGAGCTTAGAGGCTTTCGACCCTGACCTAGCCACTTCCCTTAAAGAGAGTAACGTTTGTTTATAGACAAGTAAAAAAAAACTTACACCTAACCTTATTTTCTAGTTTAAGTTGCGCAAATGTGAAATGTCCTTGAACTCACCCTCACAAATTTGGTTGATGTAGATTAAATTATTCAGGATGGTTAGGATTCAAGGAAATCGAGGCAGAGGGGCATCATCGCAGGGACCGCCAGTGCCGCCACCACCATCGCCTGAAATAGCTTTCATACTGTGCTCTTTGGAGGCCATAAATGAGAATTTAAAGGGGCGTCAACTAGCAGGCATCAAAGTGGAGCCCCCACCATCTGGGACGGGTAATCCATAAGCATCGAGGGATTCAAGAGGAGGACCTCCACCCGAAGACATCACTAGAGAACTGTAGAAGAGAAAACTTCTAGAGTTTGTTGGGGGTCGTGCCAGTGAATGTGCCGAGGCAGGGTTGAAAGGCATGACAAGGTGTTTTGCTTTAAGAGACTATGCATCCACTTCAAAGGTGAAGATAATGATTTTTCGATTGAGAGACAGTTCCCTGAACTGGTGGGGCAACCTAGAGAGGCAATTGCACCTTACCCCAGACACCGTCTCTTGGGAACTTTTTGAGGAAAAGTTCTGAAGGAAATATCTACCAGCTTACTACGAGGAACAACAGGTGGGAGCATTTTATTCTCTAGCATAGGGAAACAAGACCGTAGAATAATACGAGATCAAGTTCATGGAATTGGTCAAATGTTTTTCATACATGGATAATGACCAACAACAGGCAGAATGCTTTGTCTATGGGTTAAACCCTAAGATAAGGGCCATGGTGTGGATGTGGAAACCATCTTCGGTAGAGGAAGCAGTTGAAAATGCACGTTATGCTGAGGAACACATGAACTTAAATGGAGGTATGAGATCGACCTTTCCACATCGTCCTGGATTCATGGGGAAGGCCCCTAAGACATTTCCTAGGGGAGGGGCCTCAAGGCCACCTCCATATGGTAATAGAGTCACACCAAGGACAATCACCGTAGGGATTTCAATGGTAACGAGTGCAACATCCCATTCATCACCAACGACGCAGGCAGGCCCACAACCATCTCAGGGAGCAACTAGTAGGGGTAGGGGTTCCAGTGGAAGGAACTCATTTTAGAGACAGTCACAGAGAAATACGTAGGTTCAATCTCATGTTACCTGATGGGGATGTGGAGGACTCCATTACCAACGCGACTACTCAGAGTTATAATCAGGATTTGTGCATAGAGAAGGAAAGGCCTTGATGGGAAGAGAAAGTGGTAGCCACCAGATTTATGCAGTGGTTAATAATCACTAGGCAGAACATCAATCCATGGTGGTGGAGTCATCGGGTATGCTAAATCATATCAATGTTAAAATTTTATTTGATTCTGGTGCTACAAATAGTTTCATTTCACCATCTGCATTAGAAAAGAGTGGGTTGCCAGCCTACGAGCACGACGACTTTAAACAAGTCAAGACGGCTTCGGGGGAAAAACAAGCATAGGACCTAGCGTTGATAATTGCTTAGTAGACCTGGGAGTGTGTGCTACCAGGTTGAAGGTATACATCACTGCTCTAGGGGCGTATGACCTAATCATTGGAATGGATTGGTTAGAAGCCCATCGAGCTCTGGTAGATTATTTCACAAAAAGGGTTCTTTGTGTTGACGACGAAGGAAGGCCAGTAGAGATCTAGGGTGTATGGAGAAAGGTGTCTCTACGCTTTATCTCAACTATACAGGTTAATTGGTGCATGAGGCAAGGGTGTCGACTTTATGTAGTGGAAGCAGTGAGTGAAAGGAAAGGACCCTCCTTAGATTAGTACCCGGTACTGTCATAATTTAAGGATGTTTTTTCGAACGAGTTACCAGGGTTACCTCCATAGAGGGAGCTTGATTTTACTATTGAGCTAAAACCTGGTGCAAAACCAATTTCCAAGACTCCTTATCGGATGACAACGCTAGAACGTTGTGAGTTGCAAATGCAGTTGAAAGAGTTACTGGACTTAGGGCTATTAAGGCCCAGTGTCTCACCTTGGGGTGCAACAGTAATTTTTGTGAAGAAGAAGGATGGCTCCTTATGACTGTGTATAGATTACAGAGACTTGAACGATGATACAGTGAAAAATAGGTACCCAATGCCACTAATGGATGATCTCTTCGATCAGATGAAAGGAGCAATGGTATTCTCAAAGATTGATTTGCGATCAGGGTATCACCAGTTAAGGATTAAGAAAGACAATATTCCTAAAACTGCCTTTCGAACTCGGTTTGGGAATTATGAGTTCGTTGTAGTACCTTTTGGATTGACCAATGCGCCAGTAGTATTCATGAGCCTCATGAATGGCGTATTCCGGAAGTACTTAGACCATTTTGTACAAGTCTCTCTAGATGACATCCTCATCTATTCCAAGAACGAAAGAGAACATGAGGAACACTTACGAGTGGTGTTATCATGCCTTAGAGAGAACAAATTGTATGGGAAGTTGTCGAAGTGTTCCTACTTCCAGAAAGAAATCCACTATTTAGGTCATATCATTTCCGGTGAAGGAATCTCTGTGGACCCAGAAAAGGTAAAGGCCATTATGGAATGGCCAGTGCCAAAAAATGCCCATGAGGTAAGAAGCTTCATGGGGCTAGCAGGTTTTTATGAGAGATTTGTCGAAGGGTTCTCTAAAATAGCGAAACCCATCACCACTTTAATGCAGTGCAACTGGGTCAGGTATGACTGGACAGAAGAATGTGATAGTGCATTCATCAAGCTTAAGAGAATACTAACTTGTGCGCCAATTCTGCAAGTGCCAAATATGGAAAAGGACCTCATGGTTTGTACATATGCCTCAAAGCAAGGGTTGGGGACCGTGCTAATGAAGGATGGAGGTGTGAGAGCTTATGCGTCAAGGAAGCTGAAGAATCAAAATGAACTTTACGCTACTTATGATTTAGAGTTGGTAGCTGTAATGCTAGCTCTGAAACTTTGGAGGCACTATCTTGTGGAGCGAAACTTTGAACTCAAAATGGACCATCAAAGTTTAAAACATCTCTTCACTCAAAGGGATCTGAATGCCAGGCAAAGGTGATGGACTGATTTTATGAGTGAGTGCAATTTTGGTATTTCATACATCAAGGGAAAGGAAAATGTGGTCGCAGATGCCTTGAGTAGGAGACCACGTGTCTTCTCCTTGGTACCCTTAAAGGTCAATCTGAGGGAACATGTGTTGATGCAACTCCAAGGAGAAAGTTAGTATTTAAAGGTTACTTCAAACCTCCAGAGTGGGAGGCAATTAGATCCAAAATATGAGGGATATAGTCTGGAAGCAGACGAACTGTTAATATATCGAGGAATGATGTACGTCCCTGAAGGTGGGGATATTTGAAGAATCATACTGAAGGAAGCCCATAGAGCACTTTATTGTGCACATCCGGGTGTGAAGAAGATGTACGCAAACATGAGGAAACTCTTCTTCTGGGTAGGTATGAAGCGCGATGTAGTCCATTTCGTCGCCAAGTGTCTAGAGTGTCAACAAGTGAAAGCCGACCACCATCACCTGGCAGGCCTCCTACAAACACATGATGTTCCTATGTCCAAGTGGGAAGTCATCTCTATGGATTTTGTTGTGGGGTTTCCGCTCACGTCTCATAGACACAATGCCATTCTTGTGATAGTTGATAAGTTAACCAAGAGTGCCCATTTTATTCCGGTTAGAGACACTTACGATGTCACTAATGTGGCACGTATGTTTGTAAGTGAGGTCATCCGTTTGCACGAGATACCTAAGAAGATTATTTCAGATAGGGACTCCAGATTCACTTCTAGGTTTTGGACAAGTTTGCAGTTAGCATTGGGGACTCAGTTGAAGTTAAGCACAACTTATCATCCTGAAACAATGGGCAAACTGAGAGATTAAATCAAGTCATGGAAGACATGCTTAGGATGTATGTCATGGATAATCAAACCCAATGGGAGAAGTACCTACCTTTGGTAGAGTTCGCCCACAATAATAGTTTTGATAGCTCCATCGGAATGCCACCCTAAGAAGCTCTTTATGGAAGACCATGCAGAATGTCGTTGAGTTGGGATAGATTAGAAGACCGAGTAACAATTGGCCCATAATTGATTCAAGAGATGGAGGAATAGGTGATTCAGATTAGACAGAGACTAAAGGAAGCACAGGATAGACAGAAAAGTTATGCAGATGCACACAGGACTGATCGAAGTTATAAAGTGGGAGATCAACTATTCATTCGTATCAGGCCTAATAAGAGTACAATTCAGTTTGGGAAGGGGACAAAGTTGTCACCTCGATTTATAGGACCGTTCAGAATCC
>ML778947.1:1819199-1831778 GCA_009831015.1 Picea engelmannii
CATTTTTTATTATAAACAAGTGCGAAGTTTACGAAGATGGGGAATAGCAAGCAAGGAATGGCCAAGTATGAAAAGCAGTCGTATCGGCTTAAAAATAGGTTTACAGGAGATAATGAGGAGAGGTGAGTGTTGAATGGTCAAATTGTATGACCCAGAATGTTTGATTGGAAAATGCATAAACCAGAAGAAGGCATGATGGTGGAGTTCAGCGGACGGTTTGTATATTTGCGGAATTTCGGGAAAGCGACTAAGTATGGAATAAGGAAACGATCGGTCATGATAGTTTTCAGAATTAGGGATTGAAAATTTTGTGAACGGGGCCATGGTGTTTGAAATTAACACTCGAAAGGATAATATAACCTTCAATAAATATTGGTTTAATCCGTATTAATGGGATATCTACACAAATCTTGGTTTAACATTAAAAAATCTTTTTTATTATAGATAAGCCTCTTTTATTATAAACAAGTGCAAGCAAGAAATGGCCAAGTCTGAAAAGAAGTCACACAGGTTTCAAAATAGGGTTACAGGGGATTCTCAGAGTAAAGATGGGGGCCAACGATCAAATTGTATGTGTTGGAAATTTTAACTGAAAAATGCATAAAAGGGAAGAGTGCAAGAAAAGAATGGCCAAATATGAAAAGCGGTCGGATGAGTTTCAAAACAGGGCTAAAGGGGATTGTTAGTAGAGGTGAAGGCCGATGTTCAAATTTTGTGTATCAAAATTTTGACTGTAAAATGCGTAAAAGGGAAGAGTGCATGGTGGGGTGGTCTAGTGACTAGTTTGTATATTTTCGGAATTGTGGGTGTTGTTTGCATATCACAGAAGAATATAAGGGAAATCTTTAGTTTAGCTATCCAGGAACTTGCAATCGAAAAAGTGGCCAAGTATGGAATGGCACAACAAACAATGATTAGGAATTGGATATTTCATGAACTCACCAACTCGACGATCTGTGAAAGAGATTCAGACAAATGGCAAAGTACAAAAAGCGGATGGACATGCTTAAAAAATGGGGTGACAATAGTTCAACGAGAGATGTGAGGACCCGACGGTGAAATTGTAGCTATCGAAACTTTTGAGTGCAAACTGTGTAACAAGGAAAAGGGTATGATGTGACAGTCCCGTTGTAAATTTGTATATTGTGGAAGTCTAAGTACTCTTTGGAGGTCAAAAAACAATAGAAGTGAGATATTGAATGCGGAAGTGATCGGTCGAAGTTGCGATATAAAAGCACGAGTGAAAATGTGAAGCCATGAGGGAAAAGAGAAATGAGAATTTGGTTAAGTATAGAAAATGGAAAAGAACAACTAATATATTCAAATCGGTAATAGATATCCCATTTCCTGGCAAGATATTTTCTATAAACTTATTGCATATACTTGGAAATAAGTGTGAAGGTAGCGGGTACAGGAAAAAGTGACTAGGAATTTGAAATTGTCTGAGCCCTCCAACCCGACGATCCGCGAAAGAGATTCCAAGAAATGGAAAAGTCTGGAAACCAGTCAGACGGTCTTCAAAATAGGGTGAAAATGGTTCCTGAGGAGACGTGAGGCCCTTATGGTCAAATTGTATGTATCGCAACTTTTGAGTGCAAAATCTGTAACACGGAAGAGGGGATGATTTGGGAGTTCAGAAGTGAATTTGTACATCGCGGAAGCCAAGGTGTTGTTTGTAGGTCAAGGAATAGTGGAAGTGTAGTCCGCTTGTCTGGGAACCCGCAAGCGAAAAAAAATGTATGCAATAGGTAAATGGTATTCAAATTATACTTAGTATATTGATATTTGTAATAGATATCCCATTACCTAGTAGCATATTCTCTGCATGTTTCTGGAAAAATTATATACGAATAGTTACTATGAATATTTCCTAAGGCATGGTGAGCTGTTAGGATTAAAGCTCAATTATTGCATAGTTGAAAAAAAATGCAAAGCTGACGGGCACAAGAAACAACTACTAGGAATTGGAGGTGTGAAAGAGATTCCAAGAAATGACCAAGTATAGAAAGTGAATGAACGGGATTTAAAATTTGGTGACAATAGTTTCCCAGGAGACGTGAGGACCCGAAGGTCAAATTGTAGGTCTCATAACTTTTGGGTGCAAACATTGTATCATGAAAGAGGTTATGATGTAGGAGTCCGAAAGTGAATTTGTGTATCGTGGAAGTTTTGATGTTGTTTGCAGGTCGCAGAACAATGGAAGTGCAATGTAGAGCGCGCCTGCCCAAAAATCCATGATCTCAAAAGTTTCTAGGTATGGAATGGGAAGCGGTCGATCGGAGTCGGGATATAAAAGCACGAGTGCAAACATTTTTCAGAAAAATGGCTAAACAACTAGAAAGAGAAATTAAAGGGGAAAAACAAATGGGAATTTGGTTAAGTATAAAAGAGGGAAAGGAAGGGATAATATATTAAAATTTGTGTATCATGGAAGATTTTTGAGTGAAAACTGTGTATCACAGAAGACGGTATGATGTGGGTGTCTGGCAATGAATTTTCTGGAAAGATATTTTCTATATGTTTCTGGATCTACCAGCATGGAGCACAAGAAGATCCAAGAATCCGGGAAGAATCGTAAAAGAGAAGACCCGACAGTAAAATTGTAGCTCTCAAAAGTTTTGAGGGAAAATTGTCTAACGGGATAGAGGGTATGATGTGATAGTCCGGTTGTAAATTTGTATATTACGGAAGTCTTCGTTCTCTTTGGAGGTCACAGAACAATGGAAGTGCAATCTAGAACATGCTTGCCCATGAATTTGTGATCGAAAATGTGGCTAGGTGTGGAATGGAGAAGCGATCAGTAGGAGTCGCGATATAAAAGAATGAGTGAAAATGTGAAGGCATGAGTCTGCCAACCTGTGCAACTAGAGATTTTTGGTTGTCTAGAAACAAGATTCACGATATTGCTACAACATTGTGACTTGGTATTGCTATGTTCTATTTGCATTACGAATAAAATTGAAAGTTGGTTTGAAACTACCTGAAATTCATTTTTTGTTTCCATAAAAGCTTGATGGATCGACACAGTGAATTGTCATATAATTGTTAGATGCTCCATTGTAGAAAAAATTACCTAAGAAAATACAATATTGAATAACTACGAGACCACCGAACTATGCCAATGAGAAGAGGTGTTAAATCCAGAAAAGAAGCAGCAACCAAGATTCCAAGTAAATGTTTTTAATAGTAAATCCATTAAAACTAAAAAGAATACTAAGCACTGCATATCTATTCTTAGAAATTGGACCGAGTTATTTGGTCCAAAGCATTAAACATATCTTCCATAAACACAGGCACAGGATCTGTAACATGCAGGAGCCATCGGGATGTTGTTCAACATGCATAGAAAACTGATTACCATGCCTTTTTTTTTGGAAATCCTTGTAGTCTTCTCCTCGATGGATCATCCTGTGGTAAAATTGATAGTTCTCAGAATCTTTCCATGAGGAAGAAGACAAAAAACATTGTAGGGAAAACAAAATATCCCTTAACTGAAAGTTAGAACACACCAAGAAACCGCCGCTCCACAGTTGAAAACCTTAGGGACATAGGTTGCACGTGAAATTCTAGAGGCCCAAATTAGTCCATTCTGGGTAGAAGGACATGAATAGTAGGAATATGCCTTGCACCAGTGGGATTTATGGTCCTCATTACCGAAGATGTTGATTTTATATCCAGAGAACAAGACAATGGTCCTACAATTAAATAGGTTTTTGGCTTGAAATATATCTATGGGAGCATAAACAGATCTTGTCCTTACAGTTAAAGACTTCTGCCCATAACATACTAATTTGAACCTATGAAATTCCTACTTTTGAGCTGCAAAGAGGCTATTGCGTTCAACGTCGTTTTATTTTTCGAAACTCCTTCTTTTGGTGTTGTCAGGACCGCCATCGTCGAGCTGAGGAGTACCACCCATTATGGCTTATTTCAATTTGGGCACATGAGTGAGAACTGTCTCTACATTTCCATCATCCATTGTCGTATCATCGTCCATCAGATCATCTTCTTCCAGCTCATAATCCATTGCATCAACCTCTCTGCTAGCCATCAATGCAACTGGGCAGGTTGTCTGAGTAGGCCAGGTTGCTTTGGAATTCTTTGGCTTGAAATATATATCTCAGTGCACCAAAAGACCATCATCTTTTTTTCTCCTGGGTGGAGGGAGATGAGTATTAAGAATATTCCCTGGAATAATGGAACCTTTGGCCATCATGCCCGAAGGTGTTTACTGTATCTGGACAGAACTATTGCCATAAGTTAACCAAAATTTTTGTTTTCTCTAGAGGATGTTTGAAATGAAAATTTGGGAGGTTTAATATAACCCTCCACAAATCTTGGTTTAACGCATATCAATGGAATATCCCCTCATTCCTTTCGTTGATCAATGATAATCTCTAGGTTTTGTGTGTAATGAATTGTTACCATTAAAGCTTACTAATTGAATATTTAGAAAAAAGTGAAAAGGTGGGGGTGACGACAAAGAGCGATTAAGAATTAGATATTTTTTAAAGGCACCAATCAGTCGACGACTAAAAGAAATTGTATAATTTTTTAAATGAATATTTGGAAAGGATAACACTCTTCTCCGCAAATCTTGGTTTTATTCGTATTAATGAAAAATCTTCTATGACCTTCTGGACATTAATGACAATCTTAACGGTTCCTGCGTGATGAACTACTAACATTAAAGATTAATAATTTCATATCTAGAAAGAACTACAAAGGTAGAGGGGATGGCAAAGAGTGACTAAGTATTGTACATTTCATCCACCTGCCAACCCATGAAACAAATTCCAAGAAAATCCCAAGTATGGAAAGTGGTCGGGCAGGTTACAAAAAAAAAAAAAGGGTCACGAGATATATCCAGGAGACGTGAGGGGCCGATGGTCAAATTGTATGTCACAATGACAAATTTTGGCCATCAATTTTTATATCGCAGAATTTCTTGTGCTATTTATATGTAGGGGAATAGTGGAAGTGCAATGTTGAACAAGCAATTTGTATATTTTAGAACTTCAGATGTTGTATATAAAGCATGAGACATTCGGAAAAAATGACACATTTGGAAAAAGGACCAAGTAAACAAAAAGCGAAAGAAAATGAGATGAAGGGGAATTTGTTTGGTAATTTGTAGATCGCGGAACTCCGAGTGTTGTTTCCAAGCGGTGGAATAATGGAAACAAAATGTTGAACTGGCCTACCCGAAAATCCGTGATTCAAAAAGTTTGTTAAATATGAGATGAGGAAGCAGTTAGTCGGGCTGGTGATATAAAAGTAACAATTGAAATCTGAAGACGTGAATCCACCAACTCTCGGACATAGAAATTTTTCAAAAAGTGAGTAAGTCACCAGAAAGGGAAAGTAGAGGGAAAAAAGAAAGGGGATGACGATTTTAGGAAGTGGGAATTGGTGTAAGAAAGCCCCATGGATCTGTTTGTATAAGAGAAGCGTCGAAAAGTTACAAGAAAATAAATTTTTGGATGTTTAAGTAAAGCTTTTACACTGTTAGATTCACCACAAATATAACACCGAATAATTTGAATTTTAATGTCCTCTCGTTCATATGATAATTACATTAGACTTCACATAGTATATATTCTTTTATTTCAAATTATTCCATGGAATTAATTTTGCTAATCTCATCGATCAACGAAAACTGCTAAAAATGAGATAAAGGGGAATTTGTTTGCTAACTTGTATATCGCAGATGTTCTGGTGTTGTTTGCAGGAGGAGAAATAATGGAAACACAATGTTGAACCCACCTATCCGGTAACCCTCCTATTTGGGAACCTTTCATCCAAATTTTTTGTTCAATATGAAATGGGGAAGCAGTCGGTCGAGCATGCGATATAAAAGTAACTACAAATCTGAAAACGTGAATCCACGAACTTCCAAAAAAATAAGTAAGTAACCAGTCCTAAAAAACATGTAAGTAGCCAGAAAGGGAAAGTAGAGGGCAAAAAGAAAGGGGATGGAAATTTTCGAAAGCGGGAATTGGTGTAAGAAATCCACATTAATGGTCTTAACAGTGACTATGAAGTGCATTAAACATGTTAACAGGTTCATCAATCAAGGAATAGATACAAAAAGCGATGTTTATAGTTTCTAGGATCTGTTTGTATAAGAGAAGTGTCGAAAAGTTACAAGAAAATCAATTTTGGGCTGTTTAAGTAAAGATTTATACAGTCAGATTCACCGCAAATATAACAATGACGAATTTGAATTTTTTTGTCCTCTCATTTATATGATAGTTCCATTAGACTTCACATAAGTATATATTCTTTTATTTCAAATTATTCTAGGGAATTGATTTTGCTAAGTTCATCGATCAAGGAAAAGTGATAAAAACGAGATAAAGGGGAATTTGTTTGCTAATTTGTATATCGTGAAAGTCCGAGTGCTATTTGTAGATGACAGAACAATGGAAACACAATGTTGAACTTGCCTATCCGATAACTCGCCTATTCAGGAACCCATGATCCAAAAAGTTTGTACAATATGAAACAGGGAAGCGGTCGGTCGCACTGGCCATATAAAAGTAAGTGGAAATTTGAAAACGTGAATCCCCCAACTGTTATAAACCTAAATTGCACCACCCATGCTTACCTGGCATCAGGCCAACTCATATCCCTTCATTGCCAAAACATCTGCTGAAAAACATCTTTGAAAAACCTCTTGGGTCAAGGTACACGCGCCCTAACCCACAACTGCATGCGTGTGAACGCTGGCAGGACTACTACAGTCCGCGTTTACCTAAGAAAAAACAAAAATAGGAAAGTTGTCGAGGGACAAAAATCTATGGGTCAGTTAACTGAAACTCCCAGCCATGCATGGCCGAGAGTTCGTCCAAAACCCTAGCTCCTTCTAGCCTATAAAAGAAGGGGTAGGGGTACCATTTGGAAGAGGAAAATTATAGCGAAGAAACTCTGTCCATTTGCCGAATCCATTTGTCCCAACCCTTTAGCCTTTACTCAAGCCTAAGGAGAATTAACACAAAGCAGTTGGAGGACAAAAGAAGAGGAGGAGCCCAGGATCAGGATCAAGGAGCGGTGGACGGTCTCAACTTTGATTGTAAGTTGATTCATTTTGAAAATAATAAAAGAATACTTTTCCTGTCCCAATGCATGAGTTATTTATGATTTGTGTAATTTATGCTTAATCTTTAACCCTCGAGTAGAAAAGTAGCATGCATGCGTAGTGTTTTGTCTTGATTGCAGGTTAACTTTGGAAGGAGCAGCGTAAGTAAGCGGGCAAAGCGCAACAGGGGATCTACACAAAACATCAGTAAAAAGGTTAGTAGTTCCTTTCCATGCATATATCATGAAAGAGGGATTTAAGTCTTGGGTGGTAGGTTAAAAAGTCATTTCTTTATGGTCAAAAATCTGCATGCAAGTCTGACCCTAGTTTGCTAGTCCGTAGGGTATTTTTCCCAACAACAGAAATGGCGACCATACTGGGGAAGATACTCTTTAGGGTTTTCGGATTTAGTTAAGGTTTTTGGGTAGTTCAAAGGATTAGATTTTCTATTTCTTTGTTTGTCTGTTGTCTGTTAGGTTAGAGCTAGAAGGGAACCTGGTTCTTTATACCAGTTTTTCCTTGACTGTTGCTTGACGGTAATTATCATGACACACAGAGTGTAACGACTGCCTCGTTATGAAAACAACTATGAGAATAGGTGCAAATGTTTTTTAAGGTGTGTGCGCGGGGGTAGAAGTAACAAACACACTTGACTCTACGTCGCCACTCGACAACCAACAAGATGCAACCATGACGTTCAGCACAAGAAGACTGAAGGCACACAATGAGTAACTGCAATAATATATGTCCAGAGGCATAAGGCACACAACACTAACATTAATACATACTGGGGGTGCACAGTAAGAACACAGAGGGAAGGATCCATGGTGTTAGGGTTACTATTTCTGCACAGGAAAGCAGGGCGTTTAGTCTTATGTCTTCTCGAAAGAAGATTAGACAGGCTCCTGGCCGACTGCTCAGGCAGAAACTAGTAACCCGACCTAGAACAAGACGCAAGCAAAACAAACACAACAAGATGATCCCGACATATCGCAGTGACCACAAGCAATAAACGCCCCTAGACATAAGGCGTACAACTAGAAGCTGTAAGTAGAAAACGACACCAGGTGTTAAGTACAGTACAGTCACAGACGGAAGAATCCAACAGTAGAGTTTACTATTTCTGCACAGAAAAGAAGGGCTTTTAGTCTTATGTCTTCTTGAAAGAAGATTAGACAGGCTCTTGGCCGACTGCTCAGGAAGAAACTAGTAAATCTTTTAGGGAGTCACAGTAGTGGAAACTGTGCCTTTAAACAACCCGAGACTACTGATACGGCTCAGAGTGTGTCGCAAGAGTGGAAACTGTGCCTTTAAACAACCTGAGACTCTTGATATGGCACTGGATTCCTTCCACCAGAAAAAACACACAGACATAAATACTAAACTACAAGAGGTGTCTATATCCCGCCCGACACAGCCGACCAAGAAACCAACTGAATACTATCAAGTACAACATAAACAAGAAGAACAAATATGTCCTTTATGGAAGGCGCGTGACAAAGGACTCCGACAACAAACACCCCAGGTTCAACATCTATTAAGTGAACCACCCCCTCAATTTACTAACTCCGAGTAATTTATTATGCGTATTCTGGGACATTCCACCATATATGTTTTATCAATAACGATAGTTTACACTAGCATTACAATAAGATAACCATGCCATTATGTTTTCTAAGGATAACAACATTGCAATAAAGACAATAATCATACATTTCAAAGGATATCAACTCTAACATTGCAATTTATTTATATGGCGAGAACAATACCATTACATATTTCCAACAATCTATTACAATTACATAATTTATAAACAATTGTTCAGTTGCATTCCTTTACGTATTACAGTAACCACATTACCTAGTCAATACATTTACGCCTTACTAACAATTTATGATATCATTAACAATTGTTACATGAATACTTCAGTATCACCTTATGATTAGATTATAACAATACCAATCATGCATTAAAATAAATACCATTCATGCAATAAAATATATACACCAAATATGCATTAAAAATTAAAATTACTATGCAGAACAAATACCAATATGCATAACAATACCAATACCAAATATGCATAAAAATATGCATAACAATACCAAATAAATTAAATATGCATAACGATACCAAATAAATTAAATACCAATATGAATAACAATACCAAATAAATTAAATATGCATAATTAAATTAAAATATGCATAACAATACCAAATGTGCATTAAAATTACTATTATAACATCATCATCAACGTTTCAAATTAAACCACATTAACATTGCAATTTAACCATCCTCCTTACATTGCAATTTAACGAATAATACATAAAGGAGTGGTGTGAGCGAACATGTGTTAACTAACACTCAACCATATCACAGATGCCATATTCTAAGTCCACATGTCAAGCACAATTTAACCCATAAATCAACACCAGCCTAGAGCATGCGCCAAGCCCTTTATATCTTCCAGATAACTCACAAGAATATAGGAATATCCAGTTTGTGAGGAAGAAAAAAAATAAATTAAAATAAAACAGAACGATTTATTAACAAACTGTAACCCAGGAACAGTTGTACTATAACCATTGGATTCAACATGGAAAAAAAAATGCCCCGATTTCGTAGGAGGAAAAACAAAATCCTTTCCGCTAAAATAATGTATTCTGACAACGGTAATCCACCGCTTACACACGAAAGGCATATTAACAGGTCAAAAATTATGTCGTTAACAACACAGGATTCATGTGCCAGGTAAAAATGCTACCTACAGGCATGCAAAACGTTAAATGATGCGCTGTCTCACGCAGGCAACAACGCAAGCTTCAAATCATTTCCCCGCGGCTGTCATCAAGGTAAGGCGTCTGACGGGAGGTAACGCGTGTCTACAACAAACGCTAATCTCCAGCTGACCTATAAAACAAAAACGCAACTGCACACATCAATGCCCAGTCTAAATGAGGAACGCAGAGGTGGTATCTACTCAGACCCATGAAACACAGACCACGCGTACAGAGGTAAACACCATTAAACGCCCAATATATCTTAGTGAAACGTAGATGGTTTAATAAAAATGTTGGCAAGGGACGTGGGTACTATGGCCCAACAGTCACGCAATTGGAGAGCAAAGAGATGCTTGGGGTAAAATGCCCAAGAAAAACCATTGGAACAACATGACAATGCTTGCACCCACCGTGGAGCTCGACACTACGATCACAAGGTTAAGAGCAGTGCACCCTACTAACTGAGCAGTTCTCTCTATCATCACAGACATGGAATCAATAAACCCCCTCCCCTTTTTATCTCAGAGATTCGTTGCATAGCAGGCCTATAATCCAATCTTCTTATTGCCAGAAGGCAGAGATAACAATCTAAGAAAATTTCCAGAAGACCAATGGTAACAATTTCAGACGAACTGCCGACGACCATGATGACAATTTCAGACCATTCCAGAATGCAAACGATTTCCATTTCAGCGAAATTCCCAGATGGAAATGATAACTAAAGAAGACAATTTCGGCATGCAAATGACGACAATTTTAGACACCAGTAATTCATGAATAAAATAAAAATAAAAAGGCCCACATTGAACAAGGCCGACAGCAAGACAATGTCCAATAGAAATAAAAGCGCCAAGACAGAAAGATTTAATGCCCAGTAGAATTTGAACGCCCACAGAGAAGTGATCGTCCCAAAAACAACCACGGTCAAAAATTCCAGAACAACAAATATTAAAAATTACACATTCCCTCACCATCATTTAAAATTTGCACTGTCCAGATTATAGATCAGTAACTATATTACACCGTCCGACCGTCGAATGGAAAAGGGCGTTACACAGTCTAGAATTACAGCAGAAATGATTTTATACAGTCCATAATTACCACATAAATGATTTTATACAGTCCATAATTACAATAGAAATGATTTTAAACAGTCCAGAATTACAGCATCAATATTACAACGAAGAATTACGTCCAAGCCTTCTACTCTACCAATAACGCGCGTACCTTTTTCCTTTCGACCGCCTTAATTGATGTCCATGCCTCGATTGATGTCCTGCGCTCCTTGCCGCTCCTGCTTGCCGACCGTAGCGAGCTCACCGGTACCTCCCAGCCAATCGCTATGGGTACTCTTCTTCCCCCTTAGCCCCCCGAGCTGCAAAGGGGCCACACAAGAACCAGAGATAAGACTAGCTTCTCAGCTCGCCGCCAAGGCTGAGCTACCACTCCAATACAACTGAGAAATTCCCAACTCCTCACAAGAAAACAGTCAAGCCACAATCCGGCAGCGTAACGTTACGCTAGCCGTTCCTCCCCTTTTCCTTCTTTTCCCCTTCTTTTATAGAAATTTGAGACCCACCTACTTTCCTAAATCATTATTGAATTAATTTTTAATGACAATCCTCTAAACATTCTCTGTTGTCCAAGTGTCACTCATCCCCCACGTTTCTCCGGAATTTATTTTCTTTAAAAATATTAAAAGACTTAATTTCCTCACCCTCCCTATAGTCGCTCCTAAAATTACTCCTAGGGTTCCTAGATACCCTCACATGCGTTTAATAACATTCCTAAAATGAAGTGCCAGAATTTAGTTCATTTTAGTAACTCCTTAATTGTTGATTCCTTTTTGCTTTTCACCCTATGTCCCCTACTTTCCATTAGTAATTTTCCTTTTATTACACGCTTCCTTAATTCTATTATTTATTTCTCTCCTTTTTTATTTTCATTCCCAAAAGATAAATGCACTTATTAATCCTTTCTATATTTTTAAATTCATTACTTTTATACTCTCACATGTTTTTTTTAACTTTATATTCCTTTTTACCATTAACACCACATATTTTAATTAATTTATTCCCTTTCTTCACTTTACCCCCTTTAATTTTAAAAGACTTTAATTAACACCTAGGAGGGTTTTAGTTTACGCCCGTATGTTTATTTTTGTAGGATCTTTTCTTAGGGCTTGTCAAAATTTTATCTTAGAGATGTTTTATATTTTAGGTTTAGATTTGAACTGGGTGACAATCAATTAGGGGAGTCGTTTTGAGGAATTCTAAAGGCGTTAAGGTCTCAGGGTCATCTAGGTTGTCTCATCATCATCATCAAGGCGACGTGCCCTTCAGGACACACTACATTCTCCAAGGGTGCCACTCACCTCGTTTGCTTCTGTTGTGCGACGTGCCATTTAGGATGCACCACGTGCTCCAAGGGTGCCACTCGCCGACTTGTATTTCTTTGCGTGACGTGCCCTTCAGGATGCACCACGTACTCCAAGGGTGCCACTCGCTGACTTGACTGTTTGGTAGACATCTATAACCCCTGGAGTCAACACTCTGCCAGGTGAACTTGTGGGAGACTAAGGAATATAAGGAATAAGGCCCCCGCCTTATTGCACACCCCTTAGAATCATCGTGAGCGACTGTCACAGTCTTCCCTCATGGCATCGTGGATCCTCTCGAACTAGGTAATCGTTAACCTACAGTTCGAGCCACGGCGGG